>OY731400.1:56303011-56314112 GCA_963425845.1 Sphenostylis stenocarpa | reverse complement strand
TGGAATTTTTAGCCTCTGTCTCCTACTCCGAGAGTCCCTCCATCTGTCCCGGGCCTACCACCCACTCGAGATGGTAACCTACTTTATGAATGGGCAATACCGAACTTCTACCCTCAAAGAATTCAACGTGGACATCGGGTTCATCCGGCCCGAGGAAGCCATGAGCCGGGGAGTATCGTGACGGCTGTCCGCTCACGGCCCGCCCACCTTACTGCCGCGCGAGATGTGGCGAGAGCTCACGGGAGCCACCACGTTGCCTACGGCCGATGAGGGGATCTGCGCTTCCCCGGCACTCCGCATCCGCCACAAGCTGCTGGCGGGAACTATACACGCGAGGAAAGAAAGTCAAGGCAAGATATCCCTTCCGACCTCTTCATACTATCTTGCATGAGCCAAAGGCGACGCTGCAACCACGGGTACTTCTTCACGAGAGCCCTCGGAGGACTTCGGGAACAGATCGGTGGGGAGCGTCCTCGTTGCTCCCCTCATTACCCCCTTAGCGGAAAGGATTGGGTGCCCGGCCGGGAAGAGCTGACCCACAACCTGCGTCCCGAATCCATCGGCGGGACGATCTTGGTCGGCATGGGAATGCTGATCCGCGGCGGGAACCAGTCGGCTCTCCACCCCACCCTGGATTTTGCCTTAGAGCTCCATGATGTGATGCAGGCTGCGCCACATCCCCCGATTCCCAGCGAGCATCGGCAGCGGCCGCCCCGATATTCAGACGACTTTGCTGGCATGCACCTCCACATGGACGACCTGTGCCGACAGCTCGACGGCATGACTGTGAGACAAGAACAGGCGTCCCAGAGGCGTGATCAGCTATTCCAAACAGTGGAGCAACTGTCCCAAAGGCAGGAGGCCTTTGACACCCGACTAGGGGAGATGTACCAGTACCAACAAAGCATGCGCCAGGATTGGGCGACTTTTCAGCAGAGGTACCAGGACGAAGTCCAAGAGATGGAGGACTTCAGATACCATATGTACCAGCATTACCCTCCCCAGGGATCAGGCCCAGAAGATAGCCCTTAGGGATAGTAGCTCCAAAAATAGGGTTGTAATAAAATTTTCCCAATAAATAAAATTTTACTTCATGCATCTTTTTTGCCACCCTTCCCAAAAGTCAGCGTAACAAAAAGAAAACTAAGAGTAAAAGACATACGCTCAATGAAAAAGCCAAAATCCTAAACCGCGAGAAAAAGGCAGGATTAAGCCATCGCACCAACCAATAAAGTTTCGACCACCGAGCAAAAGCCAAACAAAACCAGGATCCATCCAACCAACCAGCCAGGATTGGAAGATCACTACCAAAAAGAAAAAAAACGAAGGACCCCGGCAATCGAGCAAAGGCCGATTGATCACCAACAAAATCCCCGGCAGGACCGGATGACTATTCAAGAAAATCAACACAAGCGAGCACTCTCCGGAGAGCTGCGCTTGATCTGCGCCCGAGCCGGATCGGTAAGTTGCATTACCACCCCGATGGGGGGCTCATACCCATCCAGGTCCCATACAACGGACCGTACCACCACGATGGGGGACTCATACCCATCCAGGTCCCATACAACGGACCGTACCACCCCGATGGGGGGTTCATACCCATCCGGTCCCGCACAACGGATCGTACCACCACGATGGGGGGCTCGTACCCATCCGAGTCCCGCACAACGGACCGCAACTACCAGCCCGATGGGGGGTTTATACTCATCAACCGAAGGATCGGCTACGTCGGGAGTAGTATCCGGAGGTTCCACCACGTGTCCATCGAAGGGATCGGCTACGTCGAAGTAGTATCCTGGAAGTGCACGAGCACAAAAATCATTCCCGCAGAGACGGCGCATGAGCGACCCGAGCGATAAGCCGCCATTACCGGCTGATGGGGGGTTCATACCCATCCGGTCCCACACAACGGACTGCAACTACCGAGCTCGATGGGGGTTTATACTCATCAACCGAAGGATCGGCTACGTCGAAGTTGTATCCGGAGGTTCTACCACGTGTTCACCAAAGGGATCGGCTACGTCGAAGTAGTATCTCGAAGGCACGCGACCACAACATTTCCCCGGAGGATCATCCGCCACAAGACGGGACATCCGAAAGGCAACCAGGCAAGAGGGTCAACTCCTTTACCCCCGGTCGATCATCCCGACAACGAAGGCCGCAGTCGACCGGATGGGTAAAGGGGGGCAGCTAGTAGACCCCAAATCTTGCCCGGCCTCCAAATAAAGTCGGAAGGTCCCCTGATTCGGAGACGGCTGGAGCCTAACAAGCCACTAGGAGAGACTATTAGGCTCCCATACCAAGATAGGAGGGTTTTTTGGCCCAAAATAAAGTTTCTCGCGTTGAAGGGGACTCCGGGTCAAGTCTCGCTCAAGCGAGTACGTCCGTCGCTTGAGCGACAGGTGCCGCAAACAAAGGGGACTCCCGGGTCAAGTCTCGCTCAAGCGGCCGGTATACTCGCTTGAGCGACGGATGCTCCAACGAGGCCGGGGTCTCGTTGACTACGAAAGCGAGACCGGGGTCTCGTTCACCTGCAGCCGGGTCTCGTTACCTACGAAAACGAGACGGCGGTCTCGTTGTACGAGACGGCGGTCTCGTTGTACGAGACGGCGGTCTCGTTGTACGAGACGGCGGTCTCGTTGCTTATGTTAAACGAGACGGCGGTCTCATTGTGCGAGACGGCGGTCTCGTTGCTGTCAGACGAGACCGGCGGTCTCGCCACCTGACAGCGCGGAAACCTATAAATAGGGGCTCTCCCCCCCTTATTTCCACACACCACAGCTGCATAGCTCTCCCTTCTCTCTAAAACCTCTCTCTAGAATCCCTCCGACGCATTTTCGGAGTTTCTGAGTGTTTTCAAGAGTGATTTTCGGCGTTCGAGAGGTTTCCGACGTCTTGTAGAGTGAAGGGCTGCCATAAAGCACCCTATTTTTCCAGAGAATTAATATAAAAAGCGTGCTTCGGAGGTTCAAATTCTCTCTTTCCACCTTTACCGTTTTTATCTTAAATTATGCAGTAGACATTAGGGCCATGTAGTCATACTTTTAAATTCCGCAGAATAAAAAGGGCAAAAGTGCATTTTTCTAGTTTATCAATAAAAATAAGCCGGCCTATCATAGGGAACCCGAAAGGGGCGTCGCAAAGGGACTAATACTCCCTTTGCACGTAACCAACTCCCTTACCCAACTCTGGTTCTAATGACCAAAGTTGGTTTTCGAAAACCAACGCCTTTTTTTAAAACCCCTTTTCCGATGTTTATGGTAAAAATATCGGTGGCGACTCCATAGAACCCAAAATAAATAAATCCTTGGGTTAGCCCGGTTGTCGGACAGCTCAAGGACACCTTTCGAAAACCTCGTCTTTAGGTTAGCCCGATTATCAGACAACCTAAGGACGTTGTAACCACCAATAAAAACGCGAAAACAAGAGGGTCGATAAAACCATCGCGTCGCTCCGACCGCCTCGTTTTTGACGGCGGCGACAGTTAGGTTCATCCTTAATATCTTAGCATTCTAAGAAACAGGCATGTGTTGCTTTATCTACCACTGAAGCTGAATATATTGCAGCTGGTAGTTGTTGTGCTCAAATTCTGTGGATGAAACAACAGTTAGAAGATTATAGTATCTTTTTAAATGACATTCCGTTGATGTGTGATAATACGAATGCAATAAATCTTACTAAGAATCCAGTAATGCACTCTAGGACTAAACATATAGAAATAAGACATCACTTTTTGAGAGATCATATCAGCAAAGGAAACTGTAAAATAGAGTATGTAGATACCAAACGTCAATTAGCAGATATTTTTACTAAGCATCTACCCAAGGATAGATTCTATGATCTTAGAAGAGACTTAGGGATATTAGAAATAGCTTAAATTCTGCTTAATTTGACTGTGTTTTGGATGGTTGTAATGTTATAATTCATTCTGTAGGATGTTCATAGGTTATCATGTGTTCAAACACTCAAAACAGGGCATTGCTCTCTGGAATAATCGATTAATTGGAGTAATAATCGATTATTTGCATCCAAAACACTTAAAACAGGGTATTCCTCTCTGGAATAATCGATTAATTCGTCCATTAATCGATTAAAACCAGTAATAATCGATTAACAACCCAAAATAATCGATTAAACGGATCTGGAAGTGATTTAATCGATTAATTTGAATTTTAATCGATTAAATCCTACCAAGTTTGCTTCCTAGTCGTTGCCAACGGATATTTTGACCATTATTCCCTTCTATATGAACGTTGGAGATGCTTGGTTATAAATAGGGACCTTCATTTCACTTCTACTCACTTCTATCTCTTGAAATCAAGCTATCTTGCCTTATTCTAGCTACATTGCCCTCTTCTCAATACACTTAGCTTTCTAAATCTTTTTGTTACTCTTCTAATCTTTCAATGGCCTCATCTTCTCGTGCTAAGATCCCTACAAGAAGAAGATCTGCACCCTCATCTCATCCCCGTCCTAATTCTGTAGAAGGATGGATTTCTGATACAGATGACCAACAAGAATTTCTGACCTACTGGAAGGAACGGGCTATTATTTCTCCCAAGTTTCTTATTGGTGAGCAATTCATCAATAGGGGATTCAATTTTCCCAACCTTCTTGAAATTCAAGGAGTTCTTCCCTTCATCCAAATGCAAGGTACGTATTATCCTGACCTTGTTAGGGTATTCTACTCTAGGTTTAAATTTAGAGATCAAATTGCTACTTCTAGAGTAAAGGGTGTCACCATTATTCTTGACGATGATATTTGGGAAAACGTCGCTCACTTTCCAATTAGAGAAGATGTTATTAACATTTATGGTGAGTTAGATGATTTTGACAGGTTCTTAGCTTACCGTTCTTTTCTATGAAATCCCTCCATGGAGATTGGGCGTCTCCTTCATGTTGGACCTTTAAAGAAGGAGGAACGCATGATTTTACATCTACTTGTCTGGATCCTCTATCCCCGGGCTACAAATCATGCTCAATGTTCTTCCATTGATCTTCGTATTATTCATGCCATAATGAATAATAAGCCGTTAGATTGGGGCGTTCTTGTCACAATGACCATGTTAAAAGCAAAACGTCATCCCACATTCAAAATTCCATATGCTTTACTTGTCTCTCGCATTCTTGAATATAAAGGAGTGAATGTTGAAGGTGAACAAGCAGTTAGAACAAATAACTTGAACCGCATGCTGGACAGCACATTGATTCAACTCCAAATGAATGATTGTTTTCTGCAATAAAATATGATGTTTCTTTAATGCTTTGATTGAGGGGGAGTTATCTCCAACTTATGCATATTTTGAGGGGGAGCTCTTATGTTTGTAATAGTTGCATTATTTTTTATTCTAATCAAAATAGGGGGAGAAAATATTTAAAGCCTAATTTGATTATTTTTAAATATTATCTGGTATGTTTAATGTGTTTGTTAGTATGACAGATAAAACAGGTTATTACAAGGCTTTAAAAGATAATTTTGATCATCATCAAAAAGGGGGAGATTGTTGAACATTCAAGGACTTGGTGTTGCACTTGATGGACATAAAGATTGTTGATTTTGATGATGATTCAAGAACACAAAGAATTAGAGTGTTGAAGACTTGTTATGTATTGTAATAACTCTGTTTCAATTAGATTGAGTCTGTAATATTAGAGTTTAAGATAGCCGGTACATAGTCTGCACCTTAGAAGCTTCAAAAAGCTCATATTTATCATCCAGGCTCGACTTTAATCGATTAAATAGGGAAATAATTGATTAAAACGGTGAGAAAAATCATTTTCTGTAACAACTCATTGGTTTAATCGATTAAACCAACTTTTAATCGATTAAAACAGAGAGGTTTGGGTTCTGTTGATATTTGGCTCTGTTTTAATCGATTAATACTTCTTTTAATCGATTATTTCAGTCAGATTTTGATTTTTAACTTCAAATCAAACCTATTTTCGAAAACCCTTTTCCCAAGAACCCTAGTTTCGAAATCCCCAATTCCTAAACCCTAAATTCTCTACTTAAACTCTTCTATGGCACTCAGAAAATTAAGAACAACCTTTTTCATACAAAAGTTAAGTGCTGTGAGTGCCAGAGAACTGTTTGTTGCAAGAAAAAGGGGCTTTCTGAACCTGGTGTGGGCTAGAAGCGATAAGAATCACTAAGTGGAGTTCTTAGTGGATTGTGTGTTGTACTGTCTCTGGGGAAAGCTGTTCTTCATCTCTTGTGGATTTCAAGAGAGGTGTTATCTTTACTTTATCTCTTCCATTGTAAATTGTTTGTAATAACTTTGTTTATAGTGACAGCGTTAATCCTCTGTTTGAGTGATTAGCAACTGGACGTAGGGTCTTTTGATCCGAACCAGTATAAATTTCCTGTGTAAGACTCTATCCCTTTCTCTATTTACATTTACACAGTTTTTAATCGGTAAAATTTGGGGAAAATTTTGAAAACCTAATTTTTATTAAGAAACCAATTCACCCCCCCTCTTGGTTTTTTTCCGACCACGCGATCATTCCGCTGCACGATTCTAACACAATTGGGTACTTGCCCCCTGAGAGCTTCCGGAGAAGGAGCATTGCTAACTCAAAATCTGATGTTTTTAGCTTTGGAATAGTTGTGTTGGAGGTGGTGGCTGGCAGGAGGGCCATTGATCTCACATACCCTGATGAGAAAATCATCTTGCTTGATTGGGTCACTCTCAAGTGCCAAAAAGCTTCCAAGAGAGTGGAGGAGTGGAAAAGGTGTGAAAAAACGGAGAAATGAGGCCCCTATTTATAGGGATTCGGGCCTAGAAAAGGTGGATGGCCGTCTGGACAAAGCGGACGACCGTCCATGGCAAAAAGTGGCCATGGACGGCCATCTGCTTGTCCTGGATGGCCGTTTGCCTGTTCTGGACGGCCATCCGCCTGTTCTGGACGACCATCTGCTGTCTCCGGTGGATTTCCTGATTTTTAATGCCTCTAAAAACCCTTCCTATCCTAAATGGAACCTAGAACAAGCTACTAGGGACTTGATAAAGTCTTAACCATCTTCGGAATGGGCGATCTTCAACTTTATTAGGGGTCCGGGCAAGATTTGGGGTTTACAGCTGCCCCCCCTTTACCCGACCAATTGACCATGGGTTAACATACCATGAGGTCTATTGGCGGGTGAGGAGTTAACCCTCTTGCCCGGCTGTCTTCTGGATGCTCCTCTTACTGTGGAGGCTGACCCTTCAGACGATATGTTGTGAGGCTTCAGGATGCTCCTTCGGTGCGGTAGCTGACCCTTCGGCTGACACGTAGAGAATTTCGGGATGCTCCTTCGATGCGGTAGTTGACCCCTCGGTTGATAAGTATGAACCCCCATCAGGTTAGATGCTTCAGGATGCTCCTTCGACGCGGTAGCTGACCCTTCGGCTGACACGTAGAGAATTTCGGGATGCTCCTTCGATGCAGTAGCTGACCCCTCGGTTGATGAGTATGAACCCCCATCAGGTTAGATGCTTCAGGATGCTCCTTCGACGCGGTAGCTGACCCTTCGGCTGTGGTGGCGGCTTATTGCTTCTGGTCATGCGCCGGCTTTGCCTGTGTGCAGGTCTTCGTCTTCAAGTCTTTCCCTTTCCTGAAGAGGTGGTGACGGCTTACTGTTTCCGATCATGCGCTGTTTTTGCCTGTGTGCAGGTCTTCGTCTTCAGGTCTTTCCGTTTCCTGAAGTGGTGGTGGCGACTTACTGTTTCTGATCATGCGCCGTTTTTGCCTGTGTGTAGGTCTTCGCCTTCAGGTCTTTCCGTTTCCTGAAGTGGTGGTGGCGGCTTACTGTTTTCGATCATGCGCCGATTTTGCCTGTGTGCAGGTCTTTGTCTTCAGGTCTTTCGTTTCCTGAAGAGGTTGTTAGAAAAGTAGTTTTAGATCAAGAGGGGGGGTGAATTGATCTTTGAAAGTTTTTCACAATTCACAGATTATCTAATTCGAAAATTAAGTTTCTAAATCTCTTTTTGAATCACCAAGCAATCAAACAATATAAGCGCAACGAACGAAATAAAAGAGAGAAAGGTTAAGAAAGATTTCACCGGTATTTTATACTTGGTTCACCCAATACCAGGGCTACGTCCAGTCTCCGACCAAATTCCGACTAGGTTCCACTAGAATAGATGTTTTACAGACTCAACAATCTTACACCTAATCTAACACAAGAACCAACTTCCAGTTCTTACACTTAACCTCTCCACCAAGAACCAAATTCCAGCTCTTGATAACCTCTGCAACCAAATTCCAGCTGCAGAGAAACCAGTACCCAAATTCCAGGCACCACACAGTACAAGAACCAAATTCCAGTTCCTGTACTCAACCTCTCCACCAAGAACCAAATTCCAGCTCTTGATAACCTCTACAACCAAATTCCAGTTGCAGAGAAACCAGTGCCCAAATTCCAGGCACCAAACCTTTCACCAAGAACCAAATTCCAGTTCTTGATAACCTCCACAACCAAATTCCAGTTGCAGAGAAACCAGTGCCCAAATTCCAGGCACCAAACCTTTCACCAAGAACCAAATTCCAATTCTTGATAACCTCCACAACCAACTTCCAGCTGCAGAGAAAACTTGTGCCCAAATTCCAGGCACAACACAATACAAAGTAATGAAAAAGAATTTACAAAGAAGAAACTAGAAAGCTCAAACCAGTTTATCCAAATCTGCAGAGAGCTTCTTCTTCAAAGTATGCAAGTTGCCTCAAGAAAGATTTTCAAAATAACTTCAAAAAAACTGTTGCGAATCTTTCTTGAAAAAGTGCTAAAGTTGCTTGATTGATTGCTTAAGGATGTATGAAAAACTGATGTACAATCTCTGTTTAAAAATTTCAAGCAAAAGCTGTTTTTAAAGAGAATTTTCAAATCTGCTACATTAATTAATCTGTTGAAAGTTTGTTTTAATCTGTTGAAATAGCTAGTTATAATCTGTTAAAAGTCCTTTCAACCCATTAATGCGTTCTTGTTTCTTTAACGCAATTGTTTTAGTTGATACAACCATGTTTATATCAGTTAAAACATTTTACAAACATTTTCTAAGTGTGATTCAATCGATTGATTCGCGTTTTAATCGATTGATTTGCTTTAAAACTTTCTTATAAAACTTTTCAAGTTATTTTAAGCTGATACAAAGAAGTTTTAATCGATTAAAAACCTGCACAAAATTTTTCTAAGTTGTTTTAATCGGTTGAAATACGTTTTAATCGATTGAAACTCGTACAAAAACTTTCCAAGTTATTTTAATCAATTGAAATTCGTTTTAATCGATTGAAAGCAGATCTGATCGGTCATAATTCAATTTCGATCGATCATAACCAACTCTGATCGGTCATAAGCGCATTCTGATCGATCATTCGACCCTTTATGTGATTTTAATCGATTGAAACGTGTTTTAATCGATTGAAATAAGTTACTGATCACTCATATTTGAATTCTAATCGGTCATAAAGAGTTTTAAAGGGTTTTAATCGATTAAAAGAAGTTTGTATCGATTAAAATACTTGTAAAAACACTTCTTTAAACATTCTAAGTGATTTTAATCGTTTCTTTCAAAGCAATATCGAGTTAAAAACATTATTAAGAAAGTTCTTTGTCAAAATGCTTTTGTTTTTGATTTGTTTAAAACTATTTTTGAGGCATTTTGCAAAATGAATGAAGAAACTTTATGCAGTGAGAAAAGGTAAAATGGTTTTACCTAAGCCTTCGTTAGACACACTAAATCTTCTAGCACAAATATCCGAGTGACTTGTTGACTCGCTGCAGAGTTGACCTTTGACTCTATCTTTGACTTCATCAAATCAATGAGATCTTTGCTAGGATCACTTTCAGTCTCCCCCTATTTGATGAAGACAAACACCATTTTGAAAAAACAAACTCTGCAAAAGAAGTCACTTGATAATACAGTTAAGTGAGAAATATAAAATTGTATTTAATGTTCTATTTCTCCCCCTAAAACTTATTTCTCCCCCTAAAATGTTGCTTTTAAATTTATCTTAAAGTAATGCAACTATTTCTCCCCCTTTTGACTTCATCAAAAATAGGGAACAGAAGAGAAATAATAAAATGTAAAGGTTTGAAATATGCTTAAGTTTTTGAAAATAGCCAGAAATCAATATTTTACTCATGAACAGATCAATTAAAGTTGATTCAAGCTTATCTTCATTAACACGTTTGTAATGAATACAATTAACACGTGTAAAGATAAGGGAATCACGCTTTAGTAGCATGTTACAGGAACAGCCATTAACTAAAGCCTTTAATCTTTCTTTCCAGAATAAAAATCGATTAAAAACAGAACATAATCGATTAAAGTGTTTTTGATAAATGATTTAAATCGATTGAAAGAAGGGTTTAATCGATTAAAACATGTAAGAATTTGAAAACATGAAACTTTAGTGAAATTAATCGATTATTTTGACTTTTAATCGATTAAAAAATGTTTTATAAGTTCATTTAATCGATTAAAAAGATGTTGTATTGATTAAAACAATCAGTTTTGAAAATGAAGTAATGTTTAATGCATATTTTGTAAAACTGATCATCTAGAAGGATGTTTAACAATACTAACAACTACATTGATTAAATCTTAACTAATAGATCCATCAAAATCAGAATAAAATCTTATTTAGCTAAAGCTCTCAGGGATCTATTTAAATTCTATCTAGATTTTCCTGCTTCAACTTTCAACCTACATTATATAAATCAAGGCTAAAAATATTGTTTCGTTTAATAACCAGGTGATACTACAGATCATAAATTGAAATTAGCATCAAAAGAGATAAGATATAAAGGAAAGGTAAGAAGGGACCCTTTTTATCCACCAATATTTAATTATCCCAATTTCCTTGGTTTAGTTGCAAATCCTCCAGCTTTGGTGTAAATGAATTTGTTCTTATTTCCCCGATTATTTGTGTCGGATGCCAAAATACGTGACTCAGTCATTTGATCCCCACCAATATCAAAAGATAATAGACTTTACTTTTGCTCGGAACCAATTTTGCTCTATCAACTATTGAGACAACAACAGTTGTCTCTCCCAGTATCAGCAACGGACACAAAAACTTTTCCCGAAAAGAAATCTTTTAGCAGTTTCTGTGTACTATT
>OY731400.1:56291105-56302911 GCA_963425845.1 Sphenostylis stenocarpa | reverse complement strand
TCAAGACAATGGCACCAAGCACCAAGACCAGACCAACACCACCATAAGCACCACGATCGAGACCATGGCACCAAAGACCAAGACCAGGACCAACACCACAATAAGCACCACGATCAAGACCATGGCACCAACGACCAAGACCGGACTAGCACCACAAGTGCACCAAGACTAGCACCACCAACACTGACCGTGGCACCATGCACCAGCCCAAATCTGACCGCGACGTAGAACTCACCAGACCAAGACCACCATAAGCACCACGATCAAGCACAATGGCACCAAGCACCAAGACCAGGACCAAGACCACCATAAGCACCACGATCAAGACCATGGCACCAAGACCAAGACCAGGACCAACACCACAATAAGCACCACGATCGACGACCATGGCACCAAGCACCAAGACCGGACTAGCACCACAACCGCACCAAGACTAGCACCACCAACACTCGACCGTGGCACCATGCACTGACCCAAATCGATCGTGCTAGAGAACTCACCAGGACCAACGACCACCATAGGCACCACGATCAAGACAATGGCACCAAGACCAAGACCAGGACCAAGACCACCATAAGCACCACGATCAAGACCATGGCACCAAGCACCAGAGACCAGGACCAGCACCACAATAAGCACCACGATCAAGACCACGGCACCAAGACCAAGACCTGGACTAGCACCACAAATAAGCACCAAGACTAGCACCACCAACACCGACCGTGGCACCATGCACCACCCTAAATCCGACCGTGCCGTAGAACTCACCAGGACCAAAGACCACCATAAGCACCACGATCAAGACGATGGCACCAAGCACCAAGACCAGGACCAACACCACCATAAGCACCACGATCAAGCACCGTGGCACTAGCACCAAGACCAGGACCAAGACCACAATAAGCACCACGATCAACGACGATGGCACCAAGACCAAGACCAGGACTAGCACCACAGTCAGCACCAAGACTAGCACCACCAACACCTACCGTGGCACCATGCACCGCCCAAATCTAACCGTGCCGTAGAACTCACCAGGACCAAGCACCACCATAAGCACCACGATCGCGACAATGGCACCAAGACCAAGACCAGGACCAGCACCACCATAAGCACCACGATCACCACCATGGCACCAGCACCAAGACCAGGACCAGCACCACAATAAGCACCACGATCAAGCACCATGGCACCGAAGACCTAAGACCGGACTAGCACCACAACGCACCAAGACTAGCACCACCAACACCGATCGTGGCACCATGCACCAGCCCAAATCCGACCGTGCCGTAGAACTCACCAGGACCAACACCACCATAGGCACCACGATCAAGACAATGGCACCAAGATCAAGACCAGGACCAAGACCACCATAAGCACCACGATAAGCACCGTGGCACCAAGCACCAAGACCAGGACCAAGACCACAATAAGCACCACGATCAAGCACCATGACACCAAAGACCAAGACCGGACTAGCACCACAAACACGCACCAAGACTAGCACCACCAACGCTGACCGTGGCACCATGCACCGACCAAATCCGACCGTGCTAGAGAACTCACCAGACCAAGCACCACCATAGGCACCACGATCAAGACAATGGCACCAAGCACCAAGACCAGGACCAAGACCACCATAAGCACCACGATCAGCACCGTGGCACCAAGCACCGAGACCAGGACCGAAGACCACAATAAGCACCACGATCAAGCACCATGGCACCAAAGCACCAAGACCTGGATTAGCACCACAACAGCACCAAGACTAGCACCACCAACACCGACCGTGGCACCATGCACCGACCAAATCCGACCGTGCCGCAGAACTCACCAGGACCAAGACCACCATAAGCACCACGATCAAGACGATGGCACCAAGACCAAGACCAGGACCAAGCACCACCATAAGCACCACGATCAAGACCATGGCACCAAAGACCACAATAAGCACCACGATCAAGCACGATGGCACCAACACCAAGACCGGACTAGCACCACAACCGCACCAAGACTAGCACCACAACACCTACCGTGGCACCATGCACCAGCCTAAATCTAACCGTGCTGTAGAACTCACCAGACCAACGACCACCATAAGCACCACGATCAAGACAATGGCACCAAGACCAAGACCAGGACCAAGACCACCATAAGCACAACGATCACCACCATGGCACTAAGCACCAAGACCAGGACCAAGACCACAATAAGCACCACGATCAAGACCATGGCACCAAGCACTCAAGACCGGACTAGCACGACAAATGCACCAAGACTAGCACCACCAACACCGACCGTGGCACCATGCACCAGCCAAATCCGACCGCGCTGTAGAACTCACCAGGACCAAGACCACCATAGGCACCACGATCAAGACAATGGCACCAACACCAAGACCAGGACCAAAGACCACCATAAGCACCACGATCGCGACCATGGCACCAAGACCAAGACCAGGACCAAGACCACAATAAGCACCACGATCAAGCACCATGGCACCAAGACCTAGACCTGGACTAGCACCACAACAGCACCAAGACTAGCACGACCAACACCGATCGTGGCACCATGCACCAACCAAATCCGACCGTGCCGTAGAACTCACCAGGACCAAGACTACCATAGGCACCACGATCAAGACAATGGCACCAAGCACCAAGACCAGACCAAGACCACCATAAGCACCACGATCAAGACCGTGGCACCAAGCACCAAGACCAGACCAAGACCACAATAAGCACCACGATCAGCACCATGGCACCAAGCACCAAGACCGGACTAGCACCACAAGCGCACCAAGACTAGCACCACCAACACCGACCGTGGCACCATGCACTGCACCAAATCCGACCGTGCCGTAGAACTCACCAGACCAAGCACCACCATAGGCACCACGATCAAGACAATGGCACCAAGACCAAGACCATGACCAAGCACCACCATAAGCACCACGATCGCACCATGGCACCAAGCACCAAGACCAGACCAAGCACCACAATAAGCACCACGATCGACGACGATGGCACCAAGCACCAAGACCGGACTAGCACGACAACAGCACCAAGACTAGCACCACCAACACCGACCGTGGCACCATGCACCGCCCAAATCCGACCGTGCCGTAGAACTCACCAGGACCAACACCACCATAGGCACCACGATCAAGACAATGGCACCAAAGACCAAGACAAGGACCAAGACCACCATAAGCACCACGATCGACGACCGTGGCACCGAAGACCAAGACCAGGACCAAGCACCACAATAAGCACCACGATCAAGACCATGGCACCAAGCATCTAGACCGGACTAGCACCACAACGCACCAAGACTAGCACCACCAACACCGATCGTGGCACCATGCACCACCCAAATCTGACCGTGCCGTAGAACTCACCAGACTAGCACCACCATAGGCACCACGATCAAGACAATGGCACCAAGCACCAATACCAGGACCAAGACAACCATAAGCACCACGATCAAGACCGTGGCACTAGCACCAAGACCAGGACCAACACCACAATAAGCACCACGATCAAGACCATGGCACCAAGACCAAGACCGGACTAGCACCACAAGTGCACCAAGACTAGCACCACCAACACCGACCGTGGCACCATGCACTGCCCAAATCCGATCGTGCCAGTAGAACTCACCAGGACCAAGACCACCATAAGCACCACGATAAGCACAATGGCACCAAAGACCAAGACCAGACCGAGACCACCATAAGCACCACGATCAGCACCATGGCACCAAGACCAAGACCAGGACCAAGCACCACAATAAGCACCACGATCAAGCACCATGGCACCAAGACCAAGACCGGACTAGCACCACACCGCACCAAGACTAGCACCACCAACGCTAACCGTGGCACCATGCACCGACCCAAATCGACCGTGCTAGAGAACTCACCAGGACCAAGACCACCATAGGCACCACGATCAAGACAATGGCACCAAAGACCAAGACCAGACCAAGCACCACCATAAGCACCACGATCAAGACCGTGGCACCAAAGACCGAGACCAGGACCAAGACCACAATAAGCACCACGATCAAGACCATGGCACCAAGCACCAAGACCTGCGATTAGCACCACAAATAGCACCAAGACTAGCACCACCAACACCGATCGTGGCACCATGCACCGACCCAAATCTGATCGTGCCGTAGAACTCACCAGGACCGACGACCACCATAAGCACCACGATCAAGCACGATGGCACCAACGACCAAGACCAGGACCAAGACCACCATAAGCACCACGATCAAGCACCATGGCACCAAGACCAAGACCAGGACCGAAGACCACAATAAGCACCACGATCAAGCACGATGGCACCAACACCAAGACCAGGACTAGCACCACAGTAGCACCAAGACTAGCACCACAACCCCTCCGTGGCACCATGCACCAGCCCAAATCTAACCGTGCCGGAGAACTCACCAGGACCAACGACCACCATAAGCACCACGATCAAGCACAATGGCACCAAAGACCAAGACCAGGACCAAGACCACCATAAGCACAACGATCACCACCATGGCACTAGCACCAAGACAAGGACCAAGCACCACAATAAGCACCACGATCAAGCATCATGGCACCAACGACCAAGACCGGACTAGCACGATAGCGCACCAAGACTAGCACCACCAACACCGACCGTGGCACCATGCACCAACGAAATCCGACCGTGCTAGCAGAACTCACCAGGACCAACACCACCATAGGCACCACGATCAAGACAATGGCACCAAGACCAAGACAAGGACCAAGACCACCATAAGCACCACGATCAAGACCGTGGCACCAAGCACCAAGACCAGGACCAAGCACCACAATAAGCACCACGATCAAGACCATGGCACCAAGACCTAGACCGGACTAGCACCACAACGCACCAAGACTAGCACCACCAACACTGATCGTGGCACCATGCACCGACCAAATCTGACCGTGCTGCAGAACTCACCAGGACTAGCACCACCATAGGCACCACGATCAAGACAATGGCACCAAGACCAATACCAGGACCAAGACAACCATAAGCACCACGATCAAGACCGTGGCACTAGCACCAAGACCAGGACCAACACCACAATAAGCACCACGATCAAGACCATGGCACCAAGACCAAGACCGGACTAGCACCACAAGTGCACCAAGACTAGCACCACCAACACCGACCAGTGGCACCATGCACCAGCCAAATCTGACCGCAGCTGCAGAGAACTCACCAGGACCAAGGACCACCATAAGCACCACAATAAGCACAATGGCACCAAGACCAAGACCAGGACCAAGCACCACCATAAGCACCACGATCAGCACCATGGCACCAAGCACCAAGACCAGGACCAAGCACCACAATAAGCACCACGATCAGCACCATGGCACCGAAGACCAAGACCGGACTAGCACCACACCGCACCAAGACTAGCACCACCAACGCTAACCGTGGCACCATGCACCAGCCAAATCCGACCGTGCTAGAGAACTCACCAGGACTCAAGCACCACCATAGGCACCACGATCGAGCACAATGGCACCAAGACCAAGACCAGGACCAAGCACCACCATAAGCACCACGATCAAGCACCGTGGCACCAAGACCGAGACCAGGACCAAGCACCACAATAAGCACCACGATCAAGCACCATGGCACCAAGACCAAGACCGACATTAGCACCACAATAAGCACCAAGACTAGCACCACCAACACCTGACCGTGGCACCATGCACCGCCCAAATCTGATCGTGCCGTAGAACTCACCAGGACCAAGCACCACCATAAGCACCACGATCAAGCACGATGGCACCAAGACCAAGACCAGGACCAGCACCACCATAAGCACCACGATCGCACCATGGCACCAAAGACCAAGACCAGGACCAAGACCACAATAAGCACCACGATCAAGACGATGGCACCAACACCAAGACCGGACTAGCACCACAAACGCACCAAGACTAGCACCACAACCCCTCCGTGGCACCATGCACCGACCAAATCTAACCGCATGCGGAGAACTCACCAGGACTAAGACCACCATAAGCACCACGATCAAGACAATGGCACCAGCACCAAGACCAGGACCAAGCACCACCATAAGCACAACGATCACCACCATGGCACTAGCACCAAGACAAGGACCAAGACCACAATAAGCACCACGATCAAGCATCATGGCACCAAGCACCAAGACCGGACTAGCACGATAGCTAGCACCAAGACTAGCACCACCAACACTGATCAGTGGCACCATGCACCGGCCTAAATCCGACCGTGCCGCAGAACTCACCAGGACCAAGCACCACCATAGGCACCACGATCGAAGACAATGGCACCAAGACCAAGACAAGGACCAAGCACCACCATAAGCACCACGATCGACGACCGTGGCACCGAGCACCAAGACCAGGACCAAGACCACAATAAGCACCACGATCAAGCACCATGGCACCAAGCACCAAGACCAGGACTAGCACCACAATAGCACCAAGACTAGCACCACCAACACCGATCGTGGCACCATGCACTGCCCAAATCCGACCGCGCCGGAGAACTCACCAGGACCAAGACTACCATAGGCACCACGATCAAGACAATGGCACCAAGACCAAGACCAGGACCAAGACCACCATAAGCACCACGATCGAGCACCGTGGCACCAAGACCAAGACCAAGACCAAGCACCACAATAAGCACCACGATCAAGCACCATGGCATCAAGACCTAGACCGGACTAGCACCACATAAGCACCAAGACTAGCACCACCAACACCGATCGTGGCACCATGCACTGCACCAAATCGACCGTGCCGTAGAACTCACCAGGACCAAGACTACCATAGGCACCACGATCAAGCACAATGGCACCAACGACCAAGACCAGGACCAAGACCACCATAAGCACCACGATCAAGACCGTGGCACCAAAGCACCAAGACCAGGACCAAGCACCACAATAAGCACCACGATCAAGCACCATGGCACCAAGACCAAGACCGGGACTAGCACCACAGTACGCACCAAGACTAGCACCACCAACACCGACCAGTGGCACCATGCACCACCCAAATATGACCGTGCCGTAGAACTCACCAGGACCAAGCACCACCATAGGCACCACGATCAGCGACAATGGCACCAAGCACCAAGACCATGACCAAGACCACCATAAGCACCACGATCAAGCACCATGGCACCAAGCACCAAGACCAGGACCAAGCACCACAATAAGCACCACGATCAAGCACCATGGCACCAAGCACCAAGACCGGGACTAGCACCACAGACAAGCACCAAGACTAGCACCACCAACACCGACCGTGGCACCATGCACCAACCAAATCCGACCGTGCCGTAGAACTCACCAGGACCAAGCACCACCATAGGCACCACGATCAAGCACAATGGCACCAAGCACCAAGATCGGACCAAGCACCACCATAAGCACCACGATCAAGCACCATGGCACCAAGCACCAAGACCGGGACTAGCACCACAAACGCACCAAGACTAGCACCACAAACACCGACCAGTGGCACCATGCACCGACCAAATCTGATCGTGCTGCAGAACTCACCAGGACCAGCACCACCATAAGCACCACAATCAAGCACAATGGCACCAACACCAAGACCAGGACCAAGACCACTATAAGCACCACGATCGACGACCGTGGCACCAACGACCAAGACCAGGACCAACACCACAATAAGCACCACGATCGAGCACCATGGCACCAAGCACCAAGACCGGACTAGCACCACAATAGCACCAAGACTAGCACCACCAACACCGACCGTGGCACCATGCACCAGCCCAAATCGACCGTGCCGGAGAACTCACCAGGACCAAGCACCACCATAAGCACCACGATCAAGCACAATGGCACCGAAGACCAAGACCAGGACCAAGCACCACCATAAGCACCACGATCAGCACCATGGCACCAAGCACCAAGACCAGGACCAAGCACCACAATAAGCACCACGATCAGCACGATGGCACCAGCACCAAGACCGGGACTAGCACGACAGCGCACCAAGACTAGCACCACCAACACTGACCGTGGCACCATTGTCGCCGCCGTAAAAAATGAGGCGGTCAGAGCGACGCGATGGTTTTATCGACCCTCTTGTTTTCGTGTTTTTATTGGTGGTTACAACGTCCTTAGGTTGTCCGATAACCGGGCTAACCTAAAGACGAGGTTTTCGAAAGGTGTCCTTGAGTTGTCCGACAACCGGGCTAACCCAAGGATTTATTTATTTTGGGTTCTATGGAGTCGCCACCGATATTTTTACCATAAACATCGGAAAAGGGGTTTTAAAAAGGCGTTGGTTTTCGAAAACCAACTTTGGTCATTAGAACCAGAGTTGGGTAAGGGAGTTGGTTACGTGCAAAGGGAGTATTAGTCCCTTTGCGACGCCCCTTTCGGGTTCCCTATGATAGGCCGGCTTATTTTTATTGATAAACTAGAAAAATGCACTTTTGCCCTTTTTATTCTGCGGAATTTAAAAGTATGACTACATGGCCCTAATGTCTACTGCATAATTTAAGATAAAAGCGGTAAAGGTGGAAGGAGAGAATTTGAACCTTCGAAGCACGCTTTTTATATTAATTCTCTGGGAAAATAGGGTGCTTTATGGCAGCCCTTCACTCTACAAGA
Organism: Sphenostylis stenocarpa; assembly: GCA_963425845.1. Classification (NCBI taxonomy): domain Eukaryota; kingdom Viridiplantae; phylum Streptophyta; class Magnoliopsida; order Fabales; family Fabaceae; genus Sphenostylis; species Sphenostylis stenocarpa. The sequence continues at coordinate 56,294,220 of OY731400.1, read as the reverse complement.
CGTCGGAAACCTTTCGAACGCCGAAAATCACTCTTGAAAACACTCAGAAACTCTGGAAATGCGTCGGAGGGATTCTAGAGAGAAGTTCTAGAGAGAAGGAGAGCTATGCAATTGTGGTGTGTGGAAATGAGGGGGAGAGCCCCTATTTATAGGTTTTCGCGTCGTCAGTGGCGAGACCGGCCGGTCTGCGTCGACAGCGAACGAGACCGCCGTCTCGCACAACGAGACCGCCGTCTCGCACAACGAGACCGCCGTCTCGTTTTTGCAGGTAACGAGACCCCGGCTCAGGTGAACGAGACCCCGGTCTCGCTTTCGTAGGTAACGAGACCCCGGCCTTGTTGGAGCATCCGTCGCTCAAGCGAGTACACCGTCGCTTGAGCGAGACTTGACCCGGAGTCCCCTTTGTTTGCGGCATCCGTCGCTCAAGCGACGGACGTACTCGCTTGAGCAAGACTTGACCCGGGAGTCCCCTTTGTTTGCGGCACCTGTCACTCAAGCGACGGACGTACTCGCTTGAGCGAGACTTGACCCGGAGTCCCTTTTACGCGAGAAACTTTATTTTGGGCCAAGAAACCCTCCTGTTCTTGGTACGGGAGCCTAATAGTCTCTCCTAGTGGCTTGTTAGAGCTTCGGCCGTCTTCGAATAGGGGATCTTCTCGACTTTATTTGGAGCCCGGGCAAGATTTGGGGTCTACTAGCTGCCCCCCTTTACCCATCCAGTCGACTGCCGGCCTTCTCGTTGTCGGGATGATCGACCGGGGGTAAAGGAGTTGACCCTCTTGCTCGGTTGCCTTTCGGATGTCCCGTCTTGTGGCGGATGATCCTCCGGGGAAATGTTGTGGTCGCGTGCCTCCGAGATACTACTTCGACGTAGCCGATCCCTTTGGTGAACACGTGGTAGAACCTCCGGATACTACTTCGACGTAGCCGATCCTTCTGGTTGATGAGTATAAACCCCCCATCGAGCCGGTAGTTGCGATCCGTTGTGTGGGACCGGATGGGTATGAACCCCCCATCGAGCCGGTAATGGCGGCTATAGTTCATGTGGCCCATGCGCCCGGTTAGGCGCTTCTTATGTGCCGGTTGATAGGTATGAACCCCCTATTCTGGTCGGGTGCAGCTCCACCGCGTAGGACCGGTGGTAGTGGCGGCTCATCGCTCGGGTGGCTCATGCGCCGACTCTCCGGGGAATGATTTCGTGCTCGTGCACTTCCGGGATACTACTTCGACGTAACCGATCCTTTCGATGGACACGTGGTGGAACCTCCGGATACTACTCCTGACGTAGCCAATCCTTCGGTTGATGAGTATAAACCCCCCATCAGGCTGGTAGTTGCAGTCTGTTGCGCGGGACTAGATGGGTATGAACCCCCCATCAGGGTGGTACAGTCCGTTGTGCGGGACCGGATGGGTATGAACCCCCCATCAGGGTGGTACAGTCCGTTGTGCGGGACCGGATGGGTATGAACCCCCCATCAGGGTGGTAATGCGACTTACTGATCCGGCTCGAGCGCAGATCAGGCGCAGCTCTCTGGAGAGTGCTGCTTGTGTTGATTTTCTTGAATAGTCATCCGGGTCATGCCGGGGATTTTGTTGGTGATCAATCGGCCTTTGCTGATTGCCAGGGGTCCTTCGTTTTTCTTTTGGTAGTGATCTTCCAATCCTGGCTGGTTGGTTGGATGGATCTTGGTTTTGTTTGGCTTTTGTTTGGTGGTTGAGACTTTATTGGTTGGTGCAATGGTTTAACCCTGCCTTTTTCTCGCGGTTTTATCTCTTTTTTCCTCGCGATCTTAGGGTTTTGGCTTTTTCCTTGAGCATACGTCTTTTTTACTCTTAGTTTTTTTTTTTTTTTTTTTTTACTATGCCGACTTTTGGAAAGGATGGCAAAAAGATGCACGAAATAAAATTTTATTCATGAGGAAATTTTATTACATCCTTATTTTCGAGCTACTATCCCTAGGGGCTATCTTCCGGACCTCGATCCCCGGGGAGGGTAGTGCCGGGTACATGTGATATCTCGAAGTCTTCTTGCTTTAGGACTTCATCCTCGTACCTCTCTCGAAAAGTCGCCCGATCTTGGCGCATGCTTTGTTGGTACTGGTACATCTCCCCCGAGTCGGGTGTCAAAGGCCTCTTGCCTTTGGGACAATTGCTCGACCTGTTTGGAATAGCCGCTCATGCCTGCGGGACACCTGTTCTTGTCTTACGAGTCATACTGCGTCGAGTCGCTCGGCACAAGTCGTCCATGTGGAGGTGCATGCCAGCGAAAGTCGTCCGAATATCGGGGACGCTCGCCGATGTCGCTCGTTGCTACCGCGTCGCTCGGGAATCGGGGGATGTGGGCGCCACTCGCATCACATCATGGAGCTCTAAGGCAAAATCCAGGGTGGGGTGGAGAGCCACTGGCTTCCTCTCGCGGATCGGCATTCCCATGCCGACCAATACCGTCCCGCCGATGGATTCGGGACGCGAGTTGTGGGCCGGCTCTTCCGGCCAGGGCACCCAATCCTTTCTCGCTAAGGGGGTAATGAGGGGAGCAACGAGGACGCTCCCCACAGACTGTTCCCGAAGTCCCCGAGGGCTCTCGTGAAGAAGTACCTGTGGTTGCGGCGTCGCCTTTGGCTCATGCAAGTATAGTATGAAGAGGTCGGGAAGGGATATCTTGCCTTGACTTTCTTTCCTCGCGTGTATAGTTCCCGCCGGCAGCTTGTGGCGGATGCGGAGTGCTTGGGGAAGCGCAGATCCCCTCATCGGCGTAGGCAACGTGGTGGCTCCCGTGAGCTCTCGCCACATCTCGACGGCGATGAAGGTGGGCGGGCCGTGAGCGGACAGCGTCACGATACTCCCGGCTCATGGCTTCCTCGGGCCGGATGAACCCGATGTCCACGTTGAATTCTTTGAGGGTAGAAGTTCGGTATTGCCCATTCATAAAGTAGGTTACCATCCGAGTGGGTGGTAGGCCCGGGACAGATGGAGGGACTCTCGGAGTAGGAGACAGAGGCTAAAAATTCTAGCACCGCCTGCGGGTACACATGTGTCGGTGGTGGGTGCAATAGGAATCCCCATCCAATGCCTGTCTAGATGGGCCCGGACGTCGTCTTCCCATCCGAACTCG
>OY731400.1:56128138-56291005 GCA_963425845.1 Sphenostylis stenocarpa | reverse complement strand
CGGATCTTCCAGAGAGTTTTCAATCACGGACATGATCGTACGATTATGCTTTGTTTTAGATTTCTTTATTAAATGTGTGAGAGGGAAAAGAATGACAAAGAATATGAATATTATGAATAATGCCTCGTTGTATTGATAGAAAGAAATATTTACAAAGCCCATATTAATCAAAAATCTCATGATCATGAGCGAGGATCACGAGAAATACATCTGAAGCTTTTTGATATATTTCTTATTATATATATATTTTTTGTATTTATTTTTATTAGATGACAAAAATGATGAGCCCTAAATTGCTGGTCTTCCTTAGCCCATCCTTCATTCGGGTTTCGATAAGAGGTCGATCATCCACTTTTGGAGTAGATGCGTCAAAGGTAATCCACCCCGCATCTATTAAATCTTGGACCTTATGTTTTAAGGCCATGCAGTTATCCACTGAGTGTCCCGGAGCATCCGAATGATAATTTCATTTTTCGTTCGGCTTATACCATTCTGGATATGGTGGCTCCATTTTCTTGGGGGGAATACGCACAAGGAGTTTAGCATCCAACAATTTTAACATCAAACTTCCATAGGAGGTAGGTATTGGAGTGAATTTCCTTTCCGGTCTGCATGACTTGGTCTGCTGTGAGGAGGAAGAAGGAGTAGCAATGTAATTGCATTCACGGTTCCTTCCTTCTTCTTTCCAAAGCTCTTCTTAATGTTTGGAGTAGAGGAATTGGAGGAAGTGTGCTGTGTAATTCTTCCGCTTTTCAGACCTTGTTCTACTCTTTCTCCTATAATTACCACATCCGCAAAAAGTGTTGATGTGTTCCCTATCATTTTGTCATAATAGGGACCAGTTAGAGAATTGATAAACATGGATGTGGTTTCTTTGTCGGACAGAGGAGGTTCTACTTGTGCTGCCAATTCCCTCCATCTTTGGGCATATGCTTTGAAGGATTCATCGTTTTTCTTGCTTAGCAATTGTAGATCTCGCTCTTTCGGGGTTCGATCAATATTGTACTTATAACGACGAAGGAAAGCATCCGCCGGATGTCTCCATGTTTGGATTTGCCCTCCTTCCAGCTTGCATATACCAATTTAGGGCCGATTCAGCCTAAGCTTTCCCGAAAGCAATGGATCAGGAGCTTTTCATTATCCAGCATTTGCAGCCATCTTACGGCAGTACATTGTAAGATGGCTTTTGGGGCAGGTCATTCCCATGTATTTTGGGAAGTCCGGAGTTTTGAACTTGTTAGGGAATTGGATATTTTTGACGAGGCACATGTCAGCTGCCTCTTTAACATCAAAATTATGCCCCTCCATGGCTCTCGACCTCTCTTCAAGAGCAGTAATTTGTTGCTTTGATACTTCCGGAGCATGAATATGTACTGCTCTTGTATCGATTGGTCATGCTCATCCTGAGGTTCCTCTTCTTCTTCTTGGTGAGAGGCTTGTCCACTTTGAGGACCCTCTTTGTGGAGATTCTGTTGGCGCATCATTTCCAACATTTGAGCCATTTGCACTTTCAGCGTATTAAGCTCAGTGGTGAGCTTTCAGTTTTGTTCTTCTAGTTGCTCCATCTTCTTAGCTTTTTGAGCACGAGTGAGGACGGGCGGAAGACCAGCCACTTTTAAATGATTTTAACGATTTTTATTATAGCTTTTTATTTCAAATGATTGGTGTGAAATAGATATGCCTTAGACAATAGCTTTGGTATCTTCTCAAAAGCCTATGTTTTAAGGGTACCATACCCACCTTAGTGTGTTAACTTCCTTTTTTCAAAGGTTGCCAACATACCTTAGCGCTATTGTCTAAGGATATCTAATAAATCCTAGAATGAATGTGTTTATGAGAGTTTTATTAGGATGATGTTTATGCATACTTTTCTTAGTGCATTTATTTTTTCTCTCGGTTTTACTACTTATTGGATGATGTGGTATGAATGATACAACTTTGTCGAAAATATTTTTATTATAAAAGATATTTTTATGGCTTTAATTGTTTTTATATTTTTTTATGACCCTTTATCTCTTCTGTCGGTCAACGTGACTACTTAGCTTACAAAGAACCTGAAACCAGGCTAGCTTAACTGAAGACTCTCCAAGATAAAGTTGGCTTATCTTATCACTTTTATGATTTTTAGGGTTTTTCCTATTTTTTGTTGTATGATTACCCTATGCTAATGCATTGTCGCCGCCTCCCAAAAAAAAAGGGGGGGAACGATCGGAGCGACGCGATGGTTATTTCGACCCTCTTGATTTTCGCGTTTTTTATTGGTGGTTACAACGTCATTAGGTTGTCCGATAACCGGGCTAACCTAGAGACGAGGTTTTCGAAAAGTGTCCTTGAGTTGTCCGATAACCGGGCTAACCCAAGGACTTATTTATTTTGGGTTCTATGGAGTCGCCACCGATATTTTTACCATAAACATCGGAAAAGGGGTTTGAAAAGGCGTTGGTTTTCGAAAACCAACTTTGGTCATTAGAACCAGAGTTGGGTAAGAGAGTTGGTTACGTGTAAAGGGAGTATTAGTCCCTTTACGACGCCCCTTTCGGGTTCCCTATGACAGGCCGACTTATTTTATTGATAAACTAGAAAAATACACTTTTGCCCTTTTTTATTCTACGGAATTTAAAAGTATGATTACATGGCCCTAGCGTCTATTGCATAATTTAAATGAAAGCGACAAAATTAGAAGGAGAGAGAGTGTGCACCTCCAAAGCAAGCTTTTATATTAATTCTCTAAAAAAAATAGGGTGCTTTATGGCAGCCCTTCACTCTATAAGACGTCGAAAAACTTCTCAAACGCCGAAAATCACTCTTGAAAGCACTCAGAATCTCCGGAAATGCGTCGGAGGGATTCTAGAGAGAAGTTTTTAGAGAGAAGGGAGAGCTATGCAACTGTGGTGTGTGGAAATGAGGGGGGGAGAGCCCCTATTTATAGGTTTTCGCGCTGTCAGGTGGCGAGACCGCCGGTCTCGTCTGACAGGGTCGAGACCGCCGTCTCGTCCAACGAGACTGTCGTCTCGACCTGTCGAAATGGCGAGACCGCCGTCTCGTCTTTCGTAGGTGGCGAGACCGCCGTCTCGTTGAGCGAGACGGCGGTCTCGCCTCCTACGTGAGGCGAGACGGCGGTCTGGGTTGTCCAAAAGGCGGTCTCGTCCCTTCGAAGCGAGAAAACTTATTTTTTGGTACAGAAACTCCCTCCTATCCTAGTATGGGGCCTAATAGTCTCTCCTAATGGCTTGTTAGGCTTGTCCATCTTCAAATAGGAGGTCTTCTGGTCTTTATTTGGAGGCCGGGCAAGATTTGGGGTCTACATGCATCAATACAAATGCAGCAAACGAATGCACACACAATTCATACATCCACGAGCAGAGCCACACTTATTTAATCACGAGGTAGGGTTTTCCTGCAGAAACATGCTTGGTTTCGGTGGTTCTAAACTGTTCTCACCAAGGCCAAAGGTCCCCAAGGTGCCCCCATTATAGGGACCTCTCAATCTCTCAGTCCTCGGGTCATGCACGGAACTCCGTGTCGACATCCTTAGACCAAAAGAAGAGAGTTATCACCTTGAGTTGGTGGTTTCCGACAATGGTTGTAGCCCCATGTGCCAACAAGCCAGTCGTATCTGCCACCCACTCCCTATAGGTATTCACTCTTGCCCCCGGGTATAGAGGGACTGTTGTGTGCAAGGGTTTTTGTGTGCAATTTATATTTCAGACAATTTGCAGAAAATAATCATACAACAATTATTAAAGCCATACAATAAAACATACGGAAAAGGGTAAAGGCGTAATTTCAAATCTTTACTTAGTTTGAATTTATCCGTCACTAAATGGGATAAACTCTCTAGCTTCCCCACTCGGAGTCGCTATCTGTCGCCGCCGTCCGTTCCGACATCCAGGGACATCTCGAACTTTTATGCGAGCGGTCGCGAAAAGATGGTTTAGACTCGCGTTTTTTGTTAAAATTATGTTCATTGCTTCCGAGGTGCTCAACAATTGAACTATCCTCTAATAAAAGCAAGGTTTTCGAAAAGGGGTTCTTTTGGAGTCGCCACCAATGTTTTGACCATAAACATTGGAAAAGGATAAAAAGGCGTTGATTTTATTAAAAACCAAACTTGGCCATTATAACCAGAGTTAGGTAAGGGAGTTAGTTACGTGTGGGGAAGGTGTTAGCACCCTACAACGCCCCTTTCGGGTTCCCTATGACGGATTAATTCATTTAAGTAAAGATTACGAGAAATTACGTGATTACCCTATTTTATTGCATAATGTTAAAAATGGCTATCTACATGACTTTATTTTATATTGCATACATAAAGCAATAAATAAAGCAGTAAAGGAGAAGAGAATTGAACAAAACCTTCGTAGCAAGCTTTGTATTGCGAATCTTTAATCGTGAGGATGCGTTTTGGCAATCCTTCGCTCTACAAAGACTCTCCTCTCCGAATACAACACTGACTCTACTAAATTTTAAAGAAGAATCGAATGCTGGAATACAATTCCTTAACTGATTATTACCTTATTAAGGCAATCAGAGAGTTCATTCGAAGTAGGGAGAGAATAGACAAGTACTGGGAGTTGTCTGGTGTGTGAAACAGTGCCAAATGAGCCTCCTATTTATAGTTTTCACTGCCTGCACATTTGGGACGGCCGTCTGGGTTGGGACGGTCGTCCCAACTGCCTCTTTTACAAAGGCTGAGACCACCTGGGGAGCTGGGACTGGCAGTCCCACTTGGGACAGCCGTCCCACTTGGCCAGGGAAGGTTGGGATGGCCGTCTCGACCTTGGGACGGCCGTCTCGACCTGTTTTGGCCAGCCTTTGTGTTCTGGGACCCCTGGGAAGCTTTCCTTTCTGTATTCGGACGTCGTTTGATGCCGATAAATGCCCGTTAAAGCTTTATCTTCATATAGGAAGTCTTCTTGGCCTTTATTGAGATGTCAGGCAAGCTTTGTCTTTGTTGTAGGAAGTCTCTTTAGCTTTTATTGAGAGGCCGAGTGAGCTTTGTCTTGTCATATGAGATCTTCTCAGCCTTTATTGAGAGACCGGGCAAAATTAGGGGTCTACAGTATCGTATCCATATTTTGACTGTTTTCGAAATCTAATACCTGATACATACCATGCATAATGTTGTTCCTCTGTTCCCTATTTTTGATGAAGTCAAAAGGGGGAGAAATAATTGCTTTACTTCTGATCAATTTAGGGGGAGAAATAATTCTTTAGGAGAGCAGCAATTTAGGGGGAGAAATGAATAAACTGATTAATTTTTTGATTAACTAATCTATTTTATCAAGTGACTTCTTCTGCAGAGTTATTTTTCAAAGTGATTTTTGTCTTCATCAAATAGGGGGAGACTGAAAGTAATGAAGATCTTATTGAATTATCCTGGCAAAGATCTTGTTGATTTGATGAAGTCAAGAATGAAGTCAAAGGCTACTTTGTGGCAGTCAAAGGTCACTTGGATAAAAGAATAGAAGGATTAGTGTGTCTGTAGCTCCGCTTAGGTATAATCATTTTTATCTTTCTGCTGCATGAGGTTTCTTCATTTAAAAGATCTTGCAAATGCCTCTAAAAAATGTTTTAACGGTTAAAAACAAAGCATTTTTACAAAAGCTTTCTTAATCAACTATTTTAATTAATAGAATATAAGCTTTATCAACTAAAATAATCTTCACACTTTTATAAAAAGGTTTTAACTAATATAACTTTGAAATAACTGATTGTTTTCATTAAAGGAAGTTTTGAAAACCTTTAGTCAGTATTTTAACTGATACAGTTTCGAAATAACCGATTAAAATCACTTAAAATGTTCAGAGAAGTGTTCTGGAAGTATTTTAATCGATACAACTTCGAAACAATCGATTAAAACCACTTAAAGTACTGTTTGACCGATCAGAATTGGTTTATGACCGATCAGAACCGGATATGATCGATCAAAATTGAGTTATGACCGATCAGAACCAGATATGATCGATCAGAATTGGGTTATGACCGATCAGAACTATTTTGATCGATTAAACTACGTTTCAATCGATTAAATCAGCTTAAGAAAATTTGTACTAAGCGTTTTAATCGATTAAAACGATTTTTTATCAGTTAAAATCACTTGAAAAGGTTTATAAGAATATCTTGCAGTATTTTAATCGATTGAAAGACGAAACAATCGATTAAAACAAATTAGAAGATTTTTACAAAGAGTTTTAATTGATATAAACGTTGTCGTATCAGTTAAAACAAATCTGGAAAATAATCAAGAACGTTTTAATGGATTAAAAGAAGTTTTAACAGATTAAAACAAGACTTGTAACAGATTAAAAGATTATTTTAACAGATTAATTAAACCAGCAATTTTGAAAATCTTCTATAAAAATAGTATTGCTTGAACTTTTTAAAATACATATGATATACATCTTTTAGCAATCAATCAAACAATCAAAAGTGATACTTTCAAGAAAGAATTACGCTAGTTTTTGTGAAGTTTATCAAAGTTCTTTCTTGAGGCAAAATTGCATTCTTTTGGAGAAGAAACAACATATTGCAGAACTGCATAAAACTGGTTTGAGCGTTCCTAGTTTCTTCTGTTTGTTTCTTTACTTTCTTTTACTATATTGTGGGTGCCTGGAATTTTGGGCACTGGTTTCTATAGCTGGAATTTGGCTGCAGGGTAGGTCAAGAACTGGAATTTGGTTCTTGGTGAAAGGTTAGGTGCAGGAACTGGAATTGTGGCTCTTGTGGTAGATTGAGTGTGAGGTTAAGGTTGTAATCTGTAAAACATTCAATCTAGTGGAACTCAGCTGGAATTTGGCTGGAGACTGGACGTAGCCCTGGGATTGGGTGAACCAGTATAAACCTTGGTGATATCTTTCTAAACCTTTCTCTTCTTTAATTCTGTGACTGCATTTATTTTTTGATTGCTTGTTGTGTGATTCAAGAACTAGTCAGATTTCTTAATCTTTAAAATAGATAATCTGTAAAATTTGCTAAAATCTTTCAAAGATCAATTCACCCCCCCCCTCTTGATCTCAGCCTCTTTTTTTAACATTATTGTGTGCAAAGGTTTGTGTACAGTTTGTATTTCAAACAATTGCGTAAACATAAACAAACAATAGTTATTAAAGCCAAACATTTAAAACATGTTATAATACAAGGTAGGGTAAAAGCGTGATTTCTTAATTTATTTATTAAGCTGACCCATCACTAAATGGGATCAACTCTCTAGGCTTCCCCAATGGAGTCACCATCTGTTGCCGCCGTAAAAAAGAGGCAGTCAGAGTGACGCGATGATTCTGACTTTTCCATTTTTCGCGTTTTTATGGGTGAGGTTACAATGCCTTTAGGTTGTCCGATAACCGGGCTGAACCTAGGGGCGAGGTTTTCGAAAAGGTGTTCTTAGGTTGTCCGATAACCGGGCTAACCTAAGAACTAATTTGAAGGGGTTCTTATGGAGTCGCCACCGATGTTTTTACCAGAAACATCAAAAAATGAGGAAAAAGGCGTTGGTTTTTCGAAAAACCAACTTTGGTCGTTAAAACCAGAGTTGGGTAAGAGATTTAGTTACGTGTAAGGGAAGTGTTAGTTCCCTTACGACGCCCCTTTCGGGTTCCCTATGATAGGCCAACTATTTTATAAATAAACTTTTGAAAAGACGCTTTTACCCTTTTATTTGCGGAATTAAAATAATGATTACATGACCCTAGTGTCTATTACGCAATTTAATCATAAAAATAAAGACAGTAAAAGAGAGGAAGAGAATGAAGAAACCTCCGAGGCAAGCTTTTGATTAATTTTCTTGAAAGTAGGGTGCATTTTGGCAGCCCTTCGCTCTTACAACGCCGAAAAATCTCTCGAAACGCTATAAAAAGCTCTCTAAGACTCTCAAAAACTCTGGAAATGCTTCAGAGGGACTCTAGGAAGAGAATTTGAAGAAAGTGTAGAAGGGAAAGTGGAAGAACTGTGTGAAAAGAGGGGGGAGCGCTCACTATTTATAGGAATTCGCGCCTGTCAGGTTGAGACGGCCATCTCGACTGACAAGGTCGAGACGACCGTCTCACCATTCGGGACGGCGGTCTCGACTTGCAAAAGTGACGAGACGGCCGTCTCATTTGGCGAGACGGCAATATCGACTTTTCAAGTGATGAGAAGGCCTTCTCGCCAAACAAGAGGGGGGTCTCGCCATTGGCAAGTGGCAAGACGGCCGTCTCGACTTGCATTAATGGCGAGACCGCGATCCTGAAAAGCGAGACGGCGGTCTCGACTCCTGAAGGCGAAAATCCTAATTTTTGTACAGAAAATCCTTCATATTCTAACATGGGGCCTAATAGTCTCTCCTAGTGGCTTTTTAGGCTTCGTCCATCTTCAAATAGGAGGTCTTCTACTCTTATTTTGAGGCCAGACAAGATTTGGGTTCTGCAGTTACATATCAGTAGAAGAAATTTTAGAAGGAGTTTGTCTTCATCAAATATGGGGATACTATAGAGAATATGATGAAGAATTTGCACTACTAGAAAAATGGTTAATAGTGACTGAAGTTAGTAACCGAAAAATTCAGTCACTAATAGTAACTGAATCAGTGACTGATTTCCCGTTTTATATTTAGTGACTGATTTAGTGACTAAAATTTTAGTCACAGAAATCGGTCACTGATTCGGTCACCAAATTAGTCACCGATTCGGTCACTACTAGAAAAATGGTTAATAGTGATCGAAATTAATGTCCGAAAAATTAGTTACTAATGGTAACTGAATCGATGACTGGTTTCTCTTTTTATATTTAGTGACTGATTTAGTGACTAAAATTTTAGTCACTAAACAAATAATCTATAAATTAGTGACCATTTTTTATTTATATAAATATTTTTTAAAAATATTTTAATAATATATTAAATATAAATCTACTTAATAATTTAAAATAATTGATAAAAAATTTAATAACATTATAAAATTTTTAATAAATAGTTTATTAGCTTATTAAATAATTTAGTAATATCATTATTTGATTTTATTTTTTAATTTAGTATGTGAATAAAAAAATTAAAATTAATTATTAAATTAGTCACCGAATCAGTCACTTATTCGATCACTAAATCGATCATTAAAGTAATTATTTATTTAGTCTCATTTATATATATAATCAATTATTAAATTAATTATTAACTTAGTCTCTTTTTGATATATATATATATATATATATATATATATATATATATATTACTTTTATGTTATTAAAAATGTATTTCAATGTATTTATAAAAACATTAAAATTATTTTAATTATTGAATTGATATTTCAAATTTATATTAATATCTTAAATAATTTAATAATTGGATAAATATTTTAAGTTTATATTAGTATTTTTATAAAAGTGTAAAAATTAAATGAACTTATTTTAAAATTTAATTAAACATAATAATATAATATACTATTAACCATAAATTGGTGAAAATTTAGTTAGAAATTAATTTTAAGTTTTATCGTTTTTATTTAAAAAAATTGTTAAAAAAATCAAAATAATTCATTAAAATAAATAATTTTAATTTAATAAATGTGTTAATATTATTAGTTATTGGAGAATTAAATTTATAATAATAATTATATAAAATTATAGAATTAATAAAATTTAAATTATTGGTATTTTTTTAATCATGAAACTAAAATTTGATAATATTAATAAATTAAAAATAAAAAAATTATATATATATATATATATATATATATCACTTTAATTATTTTAATTAAAAATAATTTCACAAAAAAACTAATATTTGAAAATAAAAATGCAAAAGTATATATTTTTTATTTTATTTAATTATATTTTTTATTTTTTACTTTTTGGGTTTTAGTCCATAACAATAACTTAGTTGCCCTAATTTTAGTTTAACCTAAAAATCTCATCGTCATACCACAAAAATATATAATTTATCTTATTAACAAAGTTTTTTTATCAGATTAAGAAAATTATCACTAATAAGATTCAAAACCAATACCTTAGAGTTAGATACTAATACTCCAACCATTAAACTGTTAGAATTTTCTAATAAAAATTTACAAATAAATTATATTTATATACAAATAAATGTATATCCATGTAAATATATAAATATAAAATATATAAATACAAATATATTTATATATTTTGATATATTTATATATTTATATGTTCAATGTCGAGACCACGCTAGAGGGTGAAAGTGTGTGTCGAGTGAGTTTTCAAAATTTGATGTCAAATTTGTGAGCGAATCTCTTTATATAGATTTATAATTTAATGATAGAATATAATCTTTATAATTTATTTATATAATGATATAAAATAATTTTTTTTCTTTATTTATTTTTATTTTATTCTTTTTATCTTTTTTCTTCTATTATTTAATTAAAATTCTTATATTAAAATAATTTTTTCAATATTAAAAATAATTAAATATTTATTTTTAAAATTATTTAATTTAACAAATTATTATAAATTAATCTAATTATGATTATTAATAGAACAATTTTTTCCTAACATATATTATTATAAATTAATCAAAATCATCTTTTAATAATTATTTTTTCCATAAATTATAAACCCATATAAAGAGACCCGCTTACAAATTTGACATCAAATTTTGAAAATCCACTCGACACACACTTTCACTATCGAGCGCACCCTCACATCCATCATATAAATATATAAATATATTTGTATTTGTATTTATATATTTTATATTTATATATTTACACGGATATATATTTTTATTTGTATATAAATATAATTTATTTATAAATTATTATAAAAAAATCCTAGTAGCTTAGTGGTTGGAGTATCATTCTTTAACTCTAAGATATTAGGTTTGAATCCTTCCAATGACAGTTCTTTCAATCTAAAAATATAATATATTATAAAAGAAAATAAAAGGGAGGTTAGAGTCTATTATAATTAGATAAAATAGAAAGGGGTTATAAATAAATATTTTTAATTTTTTAATGTTTTTGTTAGTGACCAATATAGTGACTGATTCGATCAGTCACTGTCACTATTTGATGTTTTTGTTGTAGTGTTGTTAAATTGTTGAAATATTGGAGATTTGATGAAGTTCAACTTAGACATGATGATTGGAAGCTTGGTTGCTTCGTGTACAAGTGTGTGTTATAACTTGTGTAAGCTCTTTCATACTTCTTAATCACAATTTATAATCATAAAAAGTCTATTGGAAATTGATTTCTATTTAGAAGGTGTTTTAATTTGTTGAAAGATTATTTAATGAATTAAAATGTTTTTGAGACGCACTTTTAATAAATTAAAAAACTTAATTTAGTTAGTTAGAAACATTAAAGGTCAAAATTGATACACAAGGTTTTGTTTTAATATGTTAAAATGATTTTTAATGAATTATAATACCCATGACAAATTTTGTATGTTTTGTGCCTCGCATATTTAACCTGTTAAAAGGATATTTAATAGATTGAAATGTTTTGACATACAAGAGTGATTCTTTGCCTCACAACTTTAATCTATTAATAGAATTTTTAATAAATTAAAGTGTTATAGGCTTTGAGAAGCAATTTCTTGTCTGAATTATTTTAATATTAAATTCGACTTTAATATGTCATTGAAAGTAGTGATTCATATGTTGAAACATACAAGGATATGAATGTTGAATACATAAGGATATGAAGCTTGTAGATTTTGATGATGATTCAAGAATAAAGAGCTTAAAGATTTGAAAACTTGTAATGTTATGTAATAACTCTGTTTCTATGATTTTGAGTCTGTAATATTAGAGTCTAAGATAGTCAGCACATAGTCCACTCTTTAAAGGTTCTAAAAACTCATTTTTATCAAAAACATACTTGACTAATCGATTAAATGGCAGGATAATCGATTATTACAAAGAGAAAACCATTTTCAGCATCTGCTCTTTGGAATAATCGATTAAACCCTCTGTTAATCGATTAACTGGGCTGTTAATCGATAAAATGTCCATTTAATCAATTAAACTGAGCTCTTTTGGGTTCCCTGCGAATTTGGCTCTGGAATAATCGATTAACACTCAAGATAATCGATTATTTCAGTCAGATATGTGTTTTGAATTTCAAAATTGGACCAAGTTTCGAAAACCCTATTCCCAATTCATCTGCTTTCAAAAATCCCCAATTCCCAAACCCTAATCTTTCTACTTAAGGTTCTCTAAGGCTCTCTGCAAAGTGAACAACCTTTTTCAAACAAAAGTTGAGAGTTGTGACTGCCAGAGAACTGTTTGTTGGAGGAAAAATGGGCTTTTGAAACCTAGTGTGGGCTAGAAGCGATAAGAATCACTGAGTGGGTTTTCTTAGTGGATTGTGTGTTGTGCCGTCTCTAGGGAAAGTTGTTCTCCATCTCTTGTGTGACTCAAGAGAGGTGTATTCTTTACCTTATCTTTTTATTTGTAATCTGATTGTATAACTGTGATTATAGTGACAACGTTAATCCTCTGTTTGAGTGATTAGCAACAGGACGTAGGGTCTTTTGATTTGAACCAGTATAAATCGACTGTGTAATACTCTATCCTTGCTCTATTTACTTTACTTTTAATCGGTGAAATTTGGAGAAAATTTTAAAACCCTAATTTTTGTTTAAGAAACCAATTCACCCCCCCTCTTTGTTTTTGTCCGTAAACGCAAACATTCCGATGCACGATTCTAACAAGTGGTATCAGAGCTTGCTTTGATAGTCATTCAATTTTCGAAAATGGCTGGACAAAATCAAACGTTTTCCGAGGGTGCTTCTATCAATAGACCCCCACTTTTTGCGGGGCAAAATTATCCGTTTTGGAAAGTTAGAATGCAAATATTTTTAGAGTCTGTTGATAGAGGTGTTTGGGACGCAATTTTAAACTGACCTTTTATTCCTAAAATTACTGAAAACGGAGAAGAGGTACCAAAACCATTTTCTAGATGGTCGACTGAAGAAAATAGGAAAGCCCAATATGATGTTAGGGCTAGAAATATTATTTCATCTGCTTTAACCCTTGATGAGTTTTACAGGATCCCTGTTTGTAAAAGTGCACAAGAAATGTTGTTGAAACATACAAGGACTTGATGTTGAACTTACATGGACATGAAGCTTGTTGATTTTGATGATGATTCAAGAACAAAGAACTTAGAGAGTTCAAGACTTGTATTCTTGTGTAATAACTCTGTTTTGATGAGTTTGAGTCTGTAATATTAGAGTCTAAGATAGCCAGTACATAGTCTACTCTTTAGAAGCTTCAAAAACTCATTTTTATCAAATACTCTCGGGTTTAATCGATTAAAGGGTCAAATAATCGATTATTATAGAGAGAAAAATCATTTTTTGTATTAGCTCTCTGTAATAATCGATTAACACTCCTGTTAATCGATTAACAAGCCTATTAATCGATTAACAGGGCAAATAATCGATTAAAACAGTGCGTTGAGGGCTCTTGTTGATTTTGGCTCTATAATAATCGATTAACACTTGAGATAATCGATTATTTCAGTCAGATATGCATTTTGAACTTCAAATTAAACCTATTTTCAAAAACCCTAGTCCTAATACACCAAGTTTCGAAAATCCCTAATTCCTAAACCCTAATTCATCTACTTAAGGTTCTCTAAGGCTCTCAGAAAAAAGAACAACCTTTTTCAAACAAAAGTTGAGAGCTGTGATTGCCAGAGAACTGTTTGTTGGAGGAAAAAGGGGCTTTTGGAACCTGGTGTGGGCTAGAAGCGATAAGAATCACTAAGTGGAGTTCTTGGTGGATTGTGTGTTGTGCCGTCTCTAGGGAAAGTTGTTCTTCATCTCTTATGTGACTCAAGAGAGGTGTTTTCGTTACTCTATCTTTTCCATTGTTATCTATTTGTAAAAACTTGATTATAGTGACAATGTTAATCCTCTATTTGAGTGATTAGCAACTGGACGTAGGGTCTTTTGATCCGAACCAAGATAAATCTTTTGTGTAAGACTCTATCCTTATCCTATTTACGTTTACACAGTATTTTAATCAGGAAAATTTTAGGAAAATTTTTAAAACCTAATTTTTGTTAAGAAACCAATTCACCGCCCCTCTTGGTTTTTGTCCGTTCATGCAAACATTCCGCTACGCGATTCCAACAAATGTGGGAAATGTTAAGAGTAACCCACGAAGGTACCGACGATGTAAAATGAGAACGAAAGAATTCATTGATCCAAGAATATGAGATGTTTCAAATGCAACAAGGAGAAACAATCTTTGACGTTCGAAAGTGTTTCAAGCACATAGTGAATTATCTCACTAGGTTAGGTAAAATTTTTGATGTTGATGAATTAAATGTAAAAATCTTGAAATATTTGGATAGGAAATGGCAACCTACAGTGACGGCCATCACGGAGTCACAAAATCTAGCAACAATGTCTATGGCAACGCTCTTTGGTAAGTTGAGAGAGCACGAACTAGAACTTGGAAGTCTAAATCAAGAAGAAGGTCAACACCAAAAGAGGAACCTAGCCTTCAAAACTAAAATTTCCAAGAGTAAGAACAAGAAGGAAGAAGAAGACTTAGAAAATGAAGAAGAAGAACAATTGAGTCTTACGATAAAGAAATTTACCAAGTTCATGAAAACCAAAGGGAAGCAACCCTTCAAAGGTAAGGGAAAGGTAAGAGAAAGTACTTTTTTAAATATCAAATGTTATGGTTGTGGTGAAACAGGACATGTAAAAACTGAATGTCCAAACAAGAAGAATGAAGATAACAAAGGCAAGAAATTCTTTAAGAAAAAAGCCTACATTTCTTGGGATAATAGTGACTCAAGTTCGGAGTCAAGTGATTCGAAAATAGAAACTAACATTTGCTTAATCGCAAAAGACAATATATCTTCTGACTTTGAGGTTAGTGATTCCGACTCTTCCTCAAGTGATGATGAAAATAACTTTGATGAATTACAAAATGCATATGAAGAATTGTTTAATGCTTTTAAGGACTTGAAAAATGAATACAAATCTGTGAAAAAGTGTTTGAATAAATCCGAAAAAGAGGTGGAGTCCTTGTCGCCGCCGTCCCTTTCGACGTCCGGAGGACGTCTCGAAACGTTTATGCGAGCGGTCGCGAAAAGATGGTTTGGACTCGCGTATTTGTTTTAAAATGTTTTCGAAAAGGGGTTCTTATGGAGTCGCCACCAATGTTTTGACCATAAACATTGGAAAAGGAAAAAATGTTGATTTTAAGAAAAACCGCACTTGGCCATTATAACCAGAGTTGGGTAAGGGAGTTAGTTACGTGTGGGGAAGGTGTTAGCACCCCACAACGCCCCTTTCGGGTTCCCTATGACAGATTAATTCATTTAAATAAAGACTACGAGAAATTACGCGATTACCCTATTTTATTACATAATATTAAATGGCTATCTACATGATTTTATTCTATGTTGCATGTATAAAATGATGAATAAAGCTAGATAAAGCAATAAAAGAGATATTAAAATAGTTATCTACATGATCCTATTCTACATGACATAATAAAGCTAAATAAAACAATAAAACAATAAATAAAACAATTAAAGAGAAGGGAATTGAAAAGAACCTCCGTAGCAAGCTTTATATTGAGAACCTCGAACCGTGAGGATGCGTTTTGGCAACCCCTCTCTCTACACAGTCTCTCCTCACCAATACAAGATCGACTCTACTAAAAATTTAAAGAAGAATCAAATGCCTGGAATATAATTCCTTAACCGATTGTTACCTATTTAAGGCAATCGGAAAGATCATTCGAGAGAGAGAGAGAAGTAGACAAGTGCTCGAGTTTTAGAAAGTGTTTCGAGCTCTCGGAGTGTCCGTGGTGTCAAAAAGTGGCAAATGAGCCTCCTATTTATAGTTTTTCGCAGCTGGCGCACTTTGGGACGGCCGTCCGGGTTGGGACGGCCGTCCGGACTGGGATGGCCGTCCCAAATGGCAAATTTACACGAGCGGGACCCCGGGAAGGCCGGGACGGCCGTCCCACTTAAAATGGGTTTGGGACGGCCGTCCCAGCTTTGGGACGCGCGTCCCAACTGGATTTAAGAGGTTGGGACGGCCGTCCCAACTGGGACGGCCGTCTCAACTCGTTACAGCCGGTTTGCGCGTTTCGGGACTCGGGAAGCTTTCCTTGCCTGTTTTGGACGTCAATTGATGCCGATATGTGTCTATTGAAGCTTTATCTCCATATGGGAAGTCTCCTTGGCTCTTATTTGTAATGCTAGACGAGCTTTATCTTGTTACGGGTGATCTCCTTTATCTTTATTTGAGAGGCAGGGCAAAATTAGGGGTCTACAGTGCCCCCCTTCACCTGCCTAGCTAATTGGTCGGTGGATATGTCGACAAAATTAGTTGGTAGGGGAAGGAGTTAACCCTTTTGCCGGTTATCCTTCGGATGCTTGCTCCTTGTTGATCCTCCGGATGATAAATATTTTGATAGGTACCAACCCCTATCTGGTTTGAGCTTTTCTTTTTAAGGTTTTGGTGGGTACCTACCCCCACTGGTATGAATCTGCATTTTTAAGGTTTTGGTGGGTACTTACCCCCACTGGTACGAATCCGCATTTTGCCGGATTCTAGTGGTTTTACACCCCTCCGGGTGCGAACCCGCATATTGACTAGGTTCTAGTGGATTTTACACCCCATCGGGTGCGAACCCGCATATTGACTAGGTTCTAGTGGATTTTACACCCCCACTGGGTGCGAACCCGCAAATTGACTAGGCTCTAGTGGTTTTTACACCCCCACCGGGTGCGAACCTGCATATTGACTAGGCTCTAGTGGATTTTACACCCCACTGGGTGCGAACACGCATCTTGACAAGGCTCTATTGTGCGAGTCTCGCATCTTGCCGGACTCTAATGGTTTTTACACCCCCACTGGGTGCGAACCCGCATCTTGACAAGGCTCTATTGTGCGAGTCTGCATCTTGCCGGACTCTAATGGTTTTTACACCCCCATTGGGTGCGAACCTGCATCTTGACAAGGCTCTATTGTGCGAGTCTGCATCTTGCCGGACTCTAATGGTTTTTACACCCCCATTGGGTGCGAACCTGCATCTTGACAAGGCTCTATCGTGCGAGTCCGCATCTTGACGAACTCTAATGGTTTTTACACCCCACCGGGTGCGAACCCGCATCTTGACAAGGCTCTATCGTGCGAGTCCGCATCTTGCTGGGACTCTAATGATTTTTACACCCCCACTGGGTGCGAGTCCGCATTTCGACGGACTCGATGAGTACCTACCCCATCCGGTACGAATCGCATTTTGACAAATTCTTGGAATGCTCTTTTTGGAATATCTTTTTGATTGATGAGTACAAACCCTCATCCGGTTTACGCGACTTATTGTCTCCGATCATGCGCCTACGGGGAATAATTGATTTTTTCTTTTTGACTTTTCTGTTTTAGTCATCCGGTTTTACCGGGGATTCTTGATTTTTGGCTTTTCTTGTTTTAGCCATCCGGCTTTGCCGGGGATTTATGTCGATTGCCTCTTTTTAGGCGGGAATCCTTTTGGGGATTTGTTGATTCTTGATTGTGCTTCTTGATTAGGCGAAGATTCACTTGAGGATTTTGTTGTGCCTCTTGATTAGGCGGGAATCCACTGGGGATTTATTGATTCTTGATTGTGCCTCTTGATTAGGCGAGAGCCCACTTGGGGATGTGATTTCTATTTGGTTGTGCCTCTTGATTAGGCGGGAATCCCCTGGGGATTTATTGATTCTTGATTGTGCCTCTTGATTAGGCGTGTGCTTCAATAGTGGTGAAGGCTTTTTACTTGTTGTTTGCCTCTGAATAGGCTGATGTTCTATTTGAGGATATTTGTTCTTGACAATACCTCTGAGTAGGTAGATGTTTCTTGAAAGCTTTGCTTGTATTACCTCTTTTAGGTTGATTTCCCGTTTCTTGGGAATATCGGCTCTTTGCTTGTTTCTGAGTAAGCATAGGCATTCTTGGGAGTGAAGGTTTTGTACTTCGCTGGGGATATTGATATTGGATGCTTAACTCCCTGCGGATTTGTAGTTTGCAATTTGCCTTTGATGATCCACCGGGGGGTTGATTTGCCTTCCTGTGGATGGAATTTTCTCATTTTCTTCTTTTATAGATTCCTCGGGGTAGCGATTCTTTAATGAGTGTGCTTGATGACTCATGCGGTGATGTCTTCGAGTCGTGAGGTAATCTTTTTGTCTTGCCTCTAGAGTAGACAAGGATCCTCTTGGGGATAATTGAGCCTTTCCGTTGGCTTTTCTACATTGATGACTTCTTTTTTTTTTTATTTTTTTCTTGGATGGAAATATGCTGATTGCAGCTCCAAGTGATTTATGTTTGATGACTCATGTGGTGATAGTTTTTCTTTTTGGATGATTTATTGAGAATTTGATTGCTCTGCCTGAGATCTCTTTTGAATTGCCCCCTAAGGGGAAAATGGAGTTTTCGACTCCTTATTGCTTGAACGGGCTTTTGTCTATGCTCTTATTTCTGCTGGGGGAATAGGCTTATATGTGCGCTTTTTATGCTCGTTAGATAGAAAGATATATATTTTTCTCTTTTCTTCGTAGTGATCCCTAGGGAATTTTATTGGCTTCCTGGGGATGGAAATTTCTCATTTTCTTTTATAGAGTTTTCTTGATGTGCTCTTCTTGGGGATTTTCTTTCGGCTTTTTCATGCAGTGGCCTTTGTTAGAGGATGAAAGGCTTTTCTTTTCTTTCTTTTTGTTGCCCCCTAGTGATTTGGGTGATTTGGTTACGTGCTTTCTTCGATGGACTCTTGTGTAGTCCTTATTCTCTTTTGGGGAATGAAACGGAGACTCTTGCATGAGTGTGCTTGATGACTCATGTGGTGATGAAGCCGAGTCGTGAGGTAATCTTTTTGTCTTGCCTCCGGAGTAGGCAAGGGTCCAGCTGGGGATGATCAAGCCTTTCCGTTAGCTTTTCTGTTTTGATGGCTTCCTTCTTTTTGGATGGAAAGATGTTGATTGAGGCTTCAAATGATTATGGTCAACGACTCATATGATGATGAGGATGAGTCATGAAGTAATTTTTGTTTTGCCTCTGGAGTAGGCAAGGGTCCGCTTGGGGATCATCAAGCCTTTCCGTTGGCTCTTTTCCATTTTTGATGTACCTTCTTTTATTGTTGTAGATGGTTGGAGCTAGTCTCTTTGAAGCTCCTTATTCTGCTGAAATGGTTTTTGGTTTTGTCTTTTGCGATCGCGGTTTAGTTTTTCATATGGAGACTAGATTACGGCGCCT
Organism: Sphenostylis stenocarpa; assembly: GCA_963425845.1. Lineage (NCBI taxonomy): Eukaryota > Viridiplantae > Streptophyta > Magnoliopsida > Fabales > Fabaceae > Sphenostylis > Sphenostylis stenocarpa. The sequence continues at coordinate 56,271,793 of OY731400.1, read as the reverse complement.
CCTGTTTTCAATCACAAGTATGGAGACTAGCCTCCTTATATGCATGTTTAATATTCTTGTTTGAAGAAAATTATTATTTTTTGATTTTGACAAAGTCGTATTATGCAAATACTTTGTGTGTGGATGTCCTAAATGCAATCTAATGTTTATTTATTTTTGATGCATTTAGAAAGTAACTGGCCTTCTCCTGTTGGCTTTCTTATGAATACGCCGGTGGGCTCCTCTTCTATGACGGTGATGCTGGGCTCATCTTTTACTCATCTTTTGGTTTTAGCCCTATCTTTTGCCTAGACCGCCCTTTACGGGTTTTCGATCTAGCGGGCTGCCTTAATTTTTGCCTAGAATATCTTAGGGGCGTTTGCCTTATCTTTTGCCTAGATCGTTCTTTTTGGGGTTTCGATCTAGCGAGGCTACCCTGGTTTTTACCTAAGAATATCCTAGCGGGCGTTTATTCTTTCATTATTTTTATGCTTCCTCTTTTTAGATGCATGCTTGATCTTTGATTAAAAAGTCTTTGCGCATATTTATGATTTATCAATAGAGAGGCATTTCCATAATATTTGGTCAAGAGAAAGGAAATGAAAGGGATTTTTTATTGATAAATGAGCAAAAGTTTTATTTCTTTTATAGAAGGATTTCAAAAGGTATTTAGAAGAATGGGTGGTCAGGGTTGGCTATACTGTTTAGGCTTATACAGTCATGTCTATGATATCTGCCCCTGGTTCTCCTAATTGCTTCAATTGATATGCCCGAACTCGAGTGAAGACTATGCGATCGCTTGCTTACGGAAGAATGTTACTTTAGCCGCCTTTTCGGTTTTCGACTAAAGTGACCATTGCTCTTAGTTTCTTTTCTTTTTTTTCCTTTTTTTATTTACTTTTTTTTACCTCTTCTTTTTGCCTAGGACATATCCTAGCGAGGAATATGGACCCTATCTTTTGCCCAGGAATGTCCTTTGCGGATTTTCATTCCTGCAGGGTCTTGAGCAATGTCTTCAAGCATAATACTTCTTCACCGTACCGGAGTTGATTAGATGTCGAAGTTCTTTTCCATCCATATTGATGAGGATAAGAGCCCCTTCCAGAAAGCTCATTTGACCACAAGGGGTCCTTCATAGTTTATTGCCCATTTTCCAATTTTATCCTTTTGGGTTGGAAGCAACTTATTTACCATTAAACCCTTCTTATGGTAAATGGGAAGGTTGATCTTTTTTCATAAGCCTTTTTGTTTTCCTTTGATAGGCTTGTCCATGACATATCATATTCAGCTGTTTTTCTTCAATAAGGTTTAGCTAGTCATATCGGCTCTGAACCCATTCAGCTTACGTCGAGTTTAATTCCATCATCATGTGCTTTTGTCAACACGATTAGTCTGTACCGATTTGCCGTCTCGGGTTTTTGCTATAACCGAAGAGTAATCATTTCGAATGTAGAGCAATTGTCATGTCAATGCCCCTCTTCCTTTCCTTAGGGATTTCAATCCTCCTATTGATCACTATATTTCCACATTTCTCGATCAATTACTTGAATGCTTTGTAATGAAATGGTCAAGAGAAGAGAAAGAAAAGGATTTATAACAAAGGCTTGTGTTTTAGAGGGATATTTTTGTAATAAAGGTTTTTGTAAGAATGGCTAGCCAAGGTTGGTCAGTGTTTAAGCTAGTTCAAACAAACATTTTGTTTTAATGATGTGGCGTCATCAACTGCCTATTTGTGACTGATTAACTTTCCTAGTCTGCCTAGGATTTTGCCCTTTTATCTTTTTGTCTTGGTCTTTGACCTTGACGGGCTTCTTTTAATAATAATTTCTTTTCTCAAACATTGTCGAAACACGATTTTCTTATTTGTGTCTCTAGCTAATCAATCATGTTAACTTTGGCTTCATTTTGTCTATGGCATTTTGACGCATTTTGGAACAAAACGTTTGTCTAAACATTGGTTATTTAATGGGGTATAGAAATGTTTAGCTAGAAGAGAAGCAGATAGTAAGAATAGCATTCTTTTGTAATTCAAAGGGAAATGCGTGCCCTAAAGATGCTCGGGGGTCGGGCACACCCCGAGGAGTGATCTCTAATAGTCATTGGGTTTACGTCCCTTAAAATCGAAGAAGGACATCTAATTTCCTTTGTTTTTAGGAGCATTATCTTGTAACTCCTTGGGTGACTAATTTTTCTTATCGTCCCGCCCTCAATGACGGCTATATTGGAGATATATTCATTAATGGACGATTCTTGTATGCATATCCACGAGTACAACCTTTTCCGATGTATAAGCGCAAATGTGTTATTGCCCCTTCCCCGACATTATCAATTTGGGTATCGTCATTTACTTCTTTCTTATTGTCTCCTTGTCCCAAATTGAAGGCCTTCGTTTTTTCTTATGGGGCTGTATCAATTAAGCTTCTTTTCTCCAACGAGTCTTTGCATGTCCGGGAAATGGTCCCCTCCTCACTGTCCGACTCAATCGATTCGCCTTCGGCTTTCGAGATCCGCGAGAGAGTTTTCAATCACGAGACATGACTTGTTTATATGGTCCTTATTTGGGTTTAGATTTTATTTAATTATTTTGGAATGAGAGAGAAAAGAATGAGAAGTATATGAATACTATGAAAAATGCCTCATTGTATTGATCAAAAGAAAATATTTACAAAGCCCACTTTAACCAAAAATCTCGTGATCATGGGCGGGGATCACGAGGAGTACGTCGGAAGTTTTTTGATATATTTTTTTTATTATCTATTTTTTTTGTATATATATTTTTTTTATTAGATGACAAAAATGATGAGCCCTAAGTGCTGATCTTCCTTAACCCATCCTTCATTCGGGTTGTGATAGAGGCTGGTCATCTACTTTTGGAGTAGATGCATCAAAGGTAATCCACCCTGCATCTATTAAATCTTGAACCTTATGTTTTAAGTTGATGCAATCTTCCACGGAATGCCCAGGAGCACCTGAATGGTAATCGCAGTTCTCATTAGGTTTGTACCATTCTGGATATGGTGGCTCCATCTTCTTTGGAGGGATATATGCTAGGAGATGGTCCTTTATCAATTCTTGCAACAGACTTCCATAGGAGATTGGAATTGGAGTGAATTTCTTCTCTTGTCTGCGTGATCGTCCAGTCGATGGTGAAGAGGAAGAAGGGGTAGTGAGGTTGATGGCATTTGCGCTCCCCTCTTTCTTCTTGCCAAAGGACTTCTTGAATGATATGTGGGATTTCTTAAACTTGGGAGGGAATCGAGTATTTTTGACATGGGTTACCTCCCTTATATCAAAGTTGTATCCCTCTAATGTCCTTAATCTCTCCTCTAAGGCAAAAATTCGTTGCTCAGAGACCGTATTGTGGAAGCATTGTTGGTACATTAACTCTGTCAATTGCGCCATTTGTTCCTTTATGACATTAAGCTCAGCGGTCGAGCATATGGTTCTCGCTCCTCTAATTTCTCCATCTTCTTTGCTTTTTGAGCGCGAGTGAGAACAGGTAGAAGAACAGCCACTTTCTAAATGATTTAAAGATTTTTATTATATTATTTTTTTTATGAATGATCGGTGTGAAATAGATATGCCTTAGACAATAGCTTTGGTATCTTCTCAAAAGCCTATGTTTTAAGGGTACCATACCCACCTTAGTGTGATAACTTCCTTTTTCAAAGGTTGCCAACACACCTTAGCGCACTCATTTCTTCTAGGAAGGTGATAAACGCACTTGGGTCTCTTTCGCTATTGTCTAAGGATATCTAATGCCTCCTAGAATAAATGTGCTTTATGCATGCGATACAAAAATATTTTTTATGACGACGAGATATTGAAAGTGGCATAACTTTTGACTCGGGTTGTCCGATTTGGACGCACAGCATGTCAAAACGAAGAGAAAAAGGTGAAGAACCAAGCTACAAATGGCCAAAGGCGATTTGGCCCAGTACTTTTCCCAAAAAACGTCTCTAAGACTCATTTTTTAGGGGTTTATTAAAATGATGAGCATGCTTGCAATTATTATCTTTCTTAATTTTACCACTTATTGGATGATATGATACGACTTTGCCAAGAATTTTGTAAAAAGGTATTTTTATGGTTTTAACTTGTTTTTATATTTTTTATGACCCTTTATCTCTTCGTTCGGTCAACGTGGCTACTTAGCTTACAGGGAACCCGAAACCAGGCTAGCTTGATCGAAGACTGTCCGAGATAAAGGTCTTTTATCTTTTCACTTTTTATGATTTTTAGGGTTTTTCACTTTTTTGTTTGTTGTATGATTACCCTATGCTAATGCATCAATACAAATGCAGCAAACGTATGCACACACAATTCATACATCCACGAGCGAGCCACGCTTATTTAATCACGAGGTAGGATTTTCCTGCAGAAACGTGCTTGGTTTAGGTGGTTCTAACTGTTCTCACCAGGCCAAAGGTCCCCAAGGTGCCCCCATTATAGGGACCTCTCAATCTCTCGATCCTCGGGTCATGCACGGAACTCCGTGGCGACACCCTTAGACCAAAAGAAGAGAGTTATCACCTTGAGTTGGTGGTTTTCCGACAACGACGGTAGCCCCGTGTGCCAACTAACCGATCGTATCTGCCACCCACTCCCTATAGATATTCACTCTTGCCCCCGGGTATAGAGGGACTGTTGTGTGCAAGGGTTTTTGTGTGCAATTTATATTTCAAACAATTGCAGAAATAATCATACAGCAGTTATTTAAAGCCATACAATAAAAACATACAAAAGGGTAAAGGCGTAATTTCAAATCATTACTTAGTTTGAATTTATCTGTCACTAAATGGGATCAACTCTCTAGCTTCCCCAGTGGAGTCGCCATCTGTCGCCGCCGTCCCTTTCGACGTCCGGAGGACGTCTCGAAACGTTTATGCGAGCGGTCGCGAAAAGATGGTTTGGACTCGCGTATTTGTTTTAAAATGTTTTCGAAAAGGGGTTCTTATGGAGTCGCCACCAATGTTTTGACCATAAACATTGGAAAAGGAAAAAATGTTGATTTTAAGAAAAACCGCACTTGGCCATTATAACCAGAGTTGGGTAAGGGAGTTAGTTACGTGTGGGGAAGGTGTTAGCACCCCACAACGCCCCTTTCGGGTTCCCTATGACAGATTAATTCATTTAAATAAAGACTACGAGAAATTACGCGATTACCCTATTTTATTACATAATATTAAATGGCTATCTACATGATTTTATTCTATGTTGCATGTATAAAATGATGAATAAAGCTAGATAAAGCAATAAAAGAGATATTAAAATAGTTATCTACATGATCCTATTCTACATGACATAATAAAGCTAAATAAAACAATAAAACAATAAATAAAACAATTAAAGAGAAGGGAATTGAAAAGAACCTCCGTAGCAAGCTTTATATTGAGAACCTCGAACCGTGAGGATGCGTTTTGGCAACCCCTCTCTCTACACAGTCTCTCCTCACCAATACAAGATCGACTCTACTAAAAATTTAAAGAAGAATCAAATGCCGGAATATAATTCCTTAACCGATTGTTACCTATTTAAGGCAATCGGAAAGATCATTCGAGAGAGAGAGAAGTAGACAAGTGCTCCGAGTTTTAGAAAGTGTTTCGGAGCTCTCCGGAGTGTCTCGTGGTGTCAAAAAGTGGCAAATGAGCCTCCTATTTATAGTTTTTCGCAGTCGGCGCACTTTGGGACGGCCGTCGGGCTGGGACGGCCGTCCGGACCGGGATGGCCGTCCCAAATGGCAAATTTACACGAGCGGGACCCCAGGAAGGCCGGGACGGCCGTCCCACTTAAAATGGGTTTGGGACGGCCGTCCCAACTTTGGGACGCGCGTCCCAACTGGATTTAAGAGGTTGGGACGGTCGTCCCAACCGGGACGGCCGTCTCAACCTGTTCGCCGGTTCGCGCGTTTCGGGACTCCGGGAAGCTTTCCTTGCCTGTTTTGGACGTCAATTGATGCCGATATGTGTCTATTGAAGCTTTATCTCCATATGGGAAGTCTCCTTGGCTCTTATTTGTAATGCTAGACGAGCTTTATCTTGTTACGGGTGATCTCCTTTATCTTTATTTGAGAGGCCGGGCAAAATTAGGGGTCTACAGTCCTTAAAAACGAAAATTGTATATTTAGAGGAAAAGGAAACATTAAAAACGACAATTATATGTTTAGAAGAAAAAGATAATAAGAATATAGCATGTGCATCATGTAAAGAGTATGAATATGAACTTGATTTATTTAGACATTTGCTTGATAAAGCTAAGAAGGAAATAAGTGATAATTATAAGGAGAAAGTTGTTATTGTTCAAAATAGAGAAAACTATCATGTTCCCTTGAAAAAGCCTAAAATTAAAAATAGAAGAGTATGGGTTGAAAAAGGAACTAAAACTTCAATAGTTAGAAATGTATCATATTCTAAAAATGCATGCTTTTATTGTATGAAACATGGTCATACCTAAAATAGATGTAGAATTAAGCATTTTGTTGTTCCTAAAGGAAAATATGTTTGCGTTTGTAGACCCCAAATCTTGCCTGGCCTCATAATAAAGATCAGAAGACGTCCTTTTCGAAGATGGATGAAGCCTAAGAAGCCACTAGGAGAGACTATTAGGCCCCATACTAGGATAGGAGGGATTTTTGGCACAAAAATAACGATTTTCGCCTTTTTGGGTTGAGACCGCCTTCTCGGATTCGAGACCGCTGTCTCGCCTTGCATAAGTGGCGAGACCGCTGTCTCTCCATTCTTGCAAGGCAAGACCGCCGTCTCGATTGGCGAGACCGCCGTCTCAACCTTGTTAGACGAGACGGCCCGTCTCGACCTGACAGGCGCGAATTCCTATAAATAGGGCCTCCATTCCCCTCATTTCACACAACTCTCTCATTCTCTCTCTAGTCACATCACTAGATTCTCTCTCTAGAACCCCTCCGAAGCATTTCCGGAGTTTTTGAGCGTTTCTAAGAGTGTTTTTTAGCGTTTCGAGAGATTCCGACGCTGTGTAGAGTGAAGGGTTGCCGCAAAAGCACCCTAATTTGCAAAAGATTAATAGAAAAGCTTGCTCCGAAGGTTCCTACTTTCTCTCTTTACCTTTACCACTTTATTTAAATTATGCAATAGATACTAGGGCCATGTAGTCGTAATTTTAAATTCCGCAAATAAAAGGGTAAAAGCGTATTTTTCTGGTTTAATCATTTAAATAAGCTGGCCTATCATAAAGGAACTAACCCTTCCTTTACACGTAACTAACTCCCTTACCCAACTCTGGTTCTAACGACCAAAGTTGGTTTTTCGAAAACCAACGCCTTTTTAAACCCTTTTCCGATGTTTCCAGTAAAAACATCGGTGGCGACTCCAGAGAACCCTTCAAAACTAGCTCTTGGATTAGCTCGGTTATCGGACAATCCAAAAGCACCCTTTCGAAAACCTTGCCCCTAGGTTCAGCCCAGTTATCGGAAACCTCTTTGCGTTGTAACCATACCAATAAAAACGCGAAAAATGGAAAGTCGAAACCATCACGTCGCTCTGACCGCCTCGTTCTGACGGCGGCGACAGATGGCGACTCCACTGGGGAAGCCTAGAGAGTTGATCCCATTTAGTGATGGGCCAGCTTAAAAATAAATAAACCAAGAAAATTACGCTTTTACCCTACCTTGTATTATAACATGTTTTATTGCTTGGCTTTAATAACTGTTGTCTATTTATACTTACGCAATTGTTTGAAATACAAACTGTACACAAACCCTTGCACACTACAGTTCCCTCTATACCCGGGGGCAAGTGAGAAATCCATAGGGAGTGGGTGATAGGTACGGTTCGCTGTAGTGATGGCCTTGTGCCCACCAGTGTGATCGGAAACCACCACTCAAGGTGATAACCTTCCTCTTTTGGCACAAAGACTGACTATGGCCTTAGTGCTAAGCATGGTCGGAAGGCTGGAGAGTGGGGACCCTATAATGGGGGCACCTTGGGGGCCTTAGCCTTGGTGAGAACAGTTAGAACCTACCTTCGCCAAATCACTTTTCTGCAGGAAAACCCTACCTCGTGATTAAAAACGAATTCTCGCCTGTTTGTGGATGATCAAATTGTGTGTGCATATGTTTGTTGCATTTGTCTGTTGCATAGCATGACCAAACAACAGAAAGAAAAATCACAAAAAAATATTTTTGCAATAAACACCCTTATCTCGGATAGTCTACCTTTTAGCTAGCCTGGTTTCAGGTTCTTTGTAAGCTAAGTAGCCACGCAGTTCCGACAGAAGAGATAAGGGACGCTAATTATTTTTCGCATAAAGCCATTTTTTATCTCGGACAGTCTGCCTTTTAGCTAGCCTGGTTTCAGGTTCTTTGTAAGCTAAGTAGCCACGTAGTTCCAACAGAAGAGATAAAAGGCTATAAATAAAAAAAAAAATAACAATAAAAATCAAATAAAAATCGTTTCCAAAACAATAAATGGGACCTGATTCATAAACATCCCAAATCATTCATATAGGTAGTTTATTTTTCAAAAAAAAAAACGTAAACATCATACAAAACATGATAAAAAATAAACACTCACATTCATTCAAATAAGCATCATTTTCATAAAACATGCATTTTGGTTTTAGAAAATGGAGGGGACTAATAGACAATTGAAGAAGGTGGATATTCCCCGATACCATACTCAGAAGTTGGAACGACTTTGCGCGATAATGCCATCAGAGGTCCGCACCGACTTTGAAAAATCCTATGGACGGATTCTTGACCTGTTAAAGATCTGTGTAGATGAAGTGTTCCTCAGGGTATTAATTCATTTTTGGAACTCTAGTCTGCGATGCTTCGAATTTCCGCAGTTTGATATGGTGCCTACCTTAGAGGAGTACGAAATTATGTTGAAATGGCCCAAATCAGTTGGGGTTCATATCTGCCACGGGGCGTATACTCCTGCAGCACAAGTCGCTGTCATCATCCAGCTGCCTTTCCGGTAGGCCACCCTGATAGGAAAAGGGAACATCCAGGGTTGGAAAGTCTCAATGTTAGAAGACCATCTGTCCGACTTGGCTGAAAAGACAGAATGGGTCGCTTTTAACAAAACCCTGGCCTTAATCATATTTGGAACAATTTTGTTTCCCTTCCACCTCGACACAGTGGATCAAGCCGTCATGGACGCCTTCTTCGCCTGGGACGTGAACTCGAAGAGTCCCTTGCCTGCCATTCTTGCCGACACCTTGCTCTCGGTAGAATTCTGCCGCCAGAAGCAAGGAAAAACCCTTCGCTGTTGCTCTTCACTACTATTTGTGTGGGGCATTACACATTTTTACGCCTCCAGTCACATGGGGATGTTCCCCGATCCTTTGAGGAGCTTCTCCAAGATCCCTCTCCAACGGCGCTTAACTTGAGAATAGAGGGACGAGTTGGAACAAAAGGACGCCAACAATTTATCCTGGGTCTACCCTTGGTTCCGACCTGGCCCAGTCCTCATCAGATGTGGAGACTATCCGAACGTACCCTTAATAGGACTTAGGGGTTGCATAGCCTACTCACCTAGAGTAGCTATGAGACAACTCATGAGAACTCAAACTACAATTTCTCGAGGGGAACTCGGAGGACTGTGTTTCTTTGGAGACCCATGCACAATCGCCAACTCACTAGCCGTGAGAAAAGCATGGGAGAGACCAGTCTATATGGGAGATAGAGAGCTAGGAAAAGCTCGAGTGGCTGTCTCCGGTGACTATGAGGTGTGGAGAAAAAGAAGAGGGATGTCTCAACCATCAACCTCACTCATTACAAGCGCCAATAGTGAAGAGTTGCAGGCTCAAGTCGACGCCTTGACCCAGAGGATAGAAATCATGGGAGCCCAGATGAGGGCCCTTGAAGAAAAAGAGCAAGAATCTATCCTCACCATAGATGGTCTACAAAGGCAATGCAAGAAAAAGGATCATGAAATAGAGCGCCTCAAGGATCAGTGTGCTGACTCCAACGAGCAAGCTATCCGAGAATCCAAAATTGCTAGAACCAGCTCGGATAGTCAACTTCAAGAAATAACCACCAGGTCAGCATGCCTTGAGGCCGAATCAGCAAAACAGGCTCAGACGATCAAGGAGTTGATGCAAGAACTCACCAAGACTCGGTCAGACATACGCCAAGAGTGAGAGGCCAATAGGAGACTCAACAAAAGTCTCACTGAGCTACGCTGTAAAGAAAGAGATGGGCTAGCTCAGTACGGCCAAGTACTACAAGAGAAGGACCGAGCTCTAGCAAAACTCGAGGAACTGCAAGCCTTGGTCGTCCATCAAGAGGCGAAGATCAAAGAGGCTCAAAAGTACAGTGAAGATATGAGCCAGGCGGTCCAGAAGCAAAGCGAAGCACTTGCTCGTCACGTTCGGGAAGCCGAAAGGGAATTACATAGAGATCAAGACCCGCCTGTAGGTTTCTTTAGGCTTTTCCGTTTTTGCCAAAAGTTGCTTCGTAGTATGGAGTAGGGGAATGTACACTTTCTAAAAAGATAAATGAAATTTTTCTTTATCCAACAATTGTCTACTTGCATGCATGTCATTCATTTGCATATTTAATTTCCCCTCCTTCACTCTTAATAAATAAGATAATAAAAAGGAAGGATTAACTGGCACGTCTTCCAAATCAAAAGAATGGAGAGAAAACCACTCCTAATAAAGCTTACCCCAACGGTCGACTTGTCACTAGAGGATAATAAGCCTCGACCGTTGGTCCTCAGAAATAAGGAAGAGGGGGCAATGACACCAGTGCGACTATTTATGCCACATCCTTTCCCCTACGAATCAAATAAAGTTGTATCGTGGAGATACGGAGAATCTTCACCAATAAAAGAGGATATCATAAACATAGCCGGCATCGGGGGCATGACTAGAAGTGGAAGAGTCTACTCCCCCAAGGACTCACAAGAAGATGTCCTCAAAAATAAAGGAAAAAATAAAAAGACCGAAGAAGAAAAATAAAGAATCCAAGGAGGAAACAGAGGAATTACTCCAGTTCATAAGGCAAAGCGAGTATTCCATTATAGACCAACTCAATCGTACACCTACAAAGATAACGTTGTTATCCCTAATAATGATCTCGGAACCGCACAGAAGCGCCCTGTTGAAGGTCTTAAGCGAAGCGCATGTACCTCACACCATATCCCAAGAAAAGGTTGAGAGGATCATCGGTCACATCATGGCAAGCGATCACCTCACCTTCACAGAGGAAGAACTCCCCCTCGAGGGGTCAAACCATAACAAGCCCTTGCACATCTCAATCAAGTGCAAGGAATACCTCATCGCTAAAGTTCTTGTGGATAACGGGTCATCCTTGAACGTGATGCCCAAGTGCACACTAGACAAGTTGACTATCCAAGGAACCCATCTGCGCCCAAGCAGCACTATCGTTCGAGCCTTCGACGGATCAAAACGAGAAGTAGTGGGAGAAGTTAATTTGCCAATCCAAGTTGGATGCACTATCTTCAACGTCGATTTCCATGTAATGGATATTACTCCAGCATACAGTTGTCTCCTCGGCAGGCCTTGGATTCATGACGCTAAGGCAGCACCTTCAACGCTCCACCAGAAAGTCAAGTTCATAGTGGATGACAAATTGGTCACGGTCCAAGCAGAAGATGATATCCTGATCAGTGGACCGTCCACCCAACCATATGTGGATGCGGCTGAAGAGGCCCTTGAAACATCTTTTCAAGCGCTCGAAATTGCCAGTATAGAAAGACTTCCCAAAAGCACCAAGGTAGCCCGCATGATGATGAAGCATGGTTACCATCCTGGCCAAGGACTGGGGGCAGATTCCAAAGGCATGAGGGAACCCCCAGAATTCAAAGACAATCCTTACAAGTATGGCCTAGGATATGACCCTACTAAGGGCCGAGCGGAAAAAAGAAAAGGGAAGTCTCCCCTCTGCACACTCAAGCAAATTTTCCGAAGTGGAGGGTTGCAAGCGTCAAGAGCTACCCTAGTCATTAGGAAATCTTTTTCTTCATTTAAGGGATGTAAACCCCATGATTGTTAGAGATTATCCCCCGGGGCTAGCCCGACCCCTGGGCATTTTAGGGCACATATTCCCTTATTAATTAATAAAGAATACTTCTTACTATCTGTTTCTCTTCTTTCTATTTCTGACTAGACCACATAAATAACCTTGTCTAAGTAAACGAAAAAAGGAGATGAATAAAAAGCGCATTCAAATAATCAACATTCGCCATTGCCATTACGGTCAAGCTAGTTGATTAGAAGCACAAAAAATAAGGCTTTACCTCACCATAAAGAAAGTCATGCTTCGCCAATATTGTGAACAAAAATAAATACACAAAATAAAAACGAAAAAAAAAGAAAAAGCCCAGAGAAGCCAAAGGCCAAAGAAAAGGGCAAAATACCCGGTAGGAAACCACTAAGGGGGCTACACAAAAGATAGGGTCAACCCGGTAGGACATCCGAACAAAAATAAAGGGTAGCCTAGGCAAAAGTTAGGGTTACAAAATAAGGTCCGCTAGGATTCCCCAAAAATACAAAAGGAAGGAACCTAGACAAAAGATAGGGCCAAAACACAATATCCTAGTTCGAAAACCTGAAGGGCGATCTAGGGAAATCAACTAGCCATAAAAAACAATGGAAACAAAACTAAGGCGCAAGTACAAAAAAAGGGGAAAAACGTTTGCTTAGATGAAACCTAAACACCTAGGCCTAACCCTAAAGCCAACCATTCTTACGAAAACCCCTTTCTAAATAAAAATCAACCTTCTAAAACACAAGCCATTGAATTTATCCCCTTACTTCTTTTCTCTTGACCCTCGCAACAACATTCTAATAATTAATTTGGGAATATGGAGGCGTATAGTCAACAAGAGGATTGAAACCCCTAAAATGGAGAAAAAGGGATACTACATGGCAAAGAGTGCTCTACAAAAAAGGAAAGGAAAAAGAAAGGAAGAACAAGTCATCCTTCGGTCACAAGAAGTCCGGCATGGTACAGCCAAGTGTAAGCACGGTAGATCAAGAGGCACTCGACGCAACGAGACACGTTAGTTAAATCATTCTGAAAAATTAATTGAAATAGGCATTATAGGACATCAAACATAAAAACATTGCATGCATAAAATGTTTTTGAACCAGGTCCTATTTTACATCAAAAATAAAAATAAAAATAATAATAACCGAAAATTCGAGACGGCCGTCTGGGCTTTCCAGACCGTCGTCCCGGTCCTCAGCAAATCGAGACTGCCGTCTCGACCAACGAGATCGCCGTCTCGACTTAGGTGAAAACAAGACCGCCATCTCGCTTGACGAGACCGCCGTCTCGTTTGAACCCAAAGTCGAGACCGCCGTCTAGAGATCCCAGACGACCATCTCGACCTGCAAAAAATTGAGACCGCCATCTCGACTTCCCAGACGGTGGTCCCGAATTTGATTTTTCCCCTATAAATAGGGGAGGCGTGTGGAGGATCCCTCACAACTCCTCTGCACCTCAGAACCTCCAACTCTCAGATATCTCACTCCCAAGCACTTCCTGGGCAATATGTTCCATGGAAACCCCTCAAGGAAGAGAAGAGGCACTGCCGGCGCTAGCAGTTCCTCGGCACCAGCCCCCCAAGATCCTACTCAGCTCTTGCCGCAACACCTAGCCCGTCTCGAGCACATCCGGGGTTATACGTGGCACCCCATGCTGAGGCTTGACTTCAGCATCCTCGCCGAGTTTGGGTGGGAGGACGATGTCCTAGCCCACATAGATAGCATTGGGTGGGGATTCCTGCTGCAGCCTCCACCTACCCACGTGTACCCTCAAGCGGTACTGGAGTTCCTGGCCTCCATCTCCTACGCCGAGGCTCCCTCCATGGTCCTGGGCCTGCCACCCACCAAGATGGTGAACTACTTTATGGGTGGGACATACCGGACTACTACCCTCGACGAATTCAATGTGAGCATTGGGTTCGTCCAGCCCGAGGACGTACTAACTCGGGAGTATCGGGAGGCCATCTGCAGCCGGCCTACCAACCTCGCCGCCGCCGAAATGTGGGAGGAGCTCACAAGGTCGCCCACACTACCCACGCTGATGAGGGGGTCAGCACTCTCCCCAGCCCTCTGCATTTGCCACAAGTTGCTGGCTGGGACTGTCCACGGGAGGAAGGAGAGCCAGGGTAAGGTAACCCTCCCAGACCTCTTCATACTTTACTGCATGAGCCAAAGGCGACGCTGCAACCCTGGCTACTTCTTCCTGAGGGCCCTTAAGGACTTCGGGAGCAGACCAGTGGGAGTCGTCCTTATGGCTCCTCTTATCACTCCCCTGGCAGAGAAATGGGGGTGCGGTGGCCGGGAAGAGCTGGCCTCCAGCCTACGACCCGAATCCATCAACGGGTCGATCCTGGTCAGCATGGGGATGCTGATACGTCGCGAGACCCAGTTGGTCCTACATCCCTCGCTGGATTTCGCACTGGATCTCCAGGACATTGTGGCGATGCACGATCTCCCAATGCCTCCCGACTTCCAGCAGCCACATCAGCACCAAAAACCACCGCAATACACATACGACTTTGCTGGCGTAAACCGCAACATCTCCGATCTGCGCCAACAATTCGATCAAATGTCTGTACGGCAGGAGCAACTGTCCCTAAGACAGGAAGCCTTTGACACCCGGCTGGAGACGATGTACCAATATCAGCAGGGAATGCGGCAAGACTGGACAACATTCCAGCAAGAATACCGTGATGAAGCCCGGGAGCAAGCAGAATTCCAGGAACATATATACCAGCAATTACCCTATCATGGATCATCTCTAGAAGATATCCCTTAGGGATAGTACTTGAAAAAATGGTTGTAATAAAAATATTGTATGAATAAATTTTTTTTTTCCATGCATCTTTCCGCTACTTCTTCCAAAAAAAAGTCAGCGTAACAAAAAGGAAAACTAAGAGTAAAAAGACGTACGCTCGAGGAACAAGCCAAAATCCTAAATCACGAGAAGAAAGAGATAAAACCGCGAGAAAAAGGCAGGATTAAGACAAGTCAAGAAGTCGAACAACTAACAAAGATTGCCTAACCAGCCAGCAAGAGTCGGGTGATCACCACAAAAAGAACAAAACACAAAGAATCCCCAGCAAACAAAGCAAGTTGGATGAGCACCCACAAAATCTCCGGCACAGACCGGACGACCAACATCTCTAGAGAAGACCAACAAAAAGTACATCTCAACGCTTGGCGCATGAGCCACCTGAACAGTAAGCTACCACTACCACCAGTCCTACACAGCGAACTGTACCAGCCTGATAGGGGGTTCATACCTATCAACCTGCGCACGCAGTGCGCCTGATCTGCGCTCAAGCCGGATCAGTAAGTCGCAACCACCAGCCTGATGGGGGGTTCATACCCATCCAGTCCAACACACAGCGGACTGCAACTACCAGCCTAATGGGGGGGTTCATACCCATCCAGTCCAACACACAGCAAACTACAACTGCCAGCCTGATGGGGGGTTTATACCCATCAACCGAAGGATTAGCTACCGTTAGAAGGAGTATCCTGAGGTTCTACCACGTGTCCACCGAAGGGATCGGCTACCGTCACAAGGAGTATCCCGGAAGTGCACAAACACAAGTTTTCCCCAGAAGATCAACCGCCGCAAGACGGAACATCCGAAGTGTAACCAGGCAAGAGGGTCAACTCCTTTACCTCCTGTCGATCTGTCTGGCACAACAGGCCAACAGCCGACTAGTCAGGTAAAGGGGGGGCAGTTGTAGACCCCAAATCTTGCCCGGCCACATAATAAAGATCAGAAGACCTCCTTTTCGAAGATGGATGAAACCTAAGAAGCCACTAGGAGAGACTATTAGGCCCCATACTAGGATAGGAGGGATTTTTGGCACAAAAATAAGGATTTTCGCCTTTTGGGGTCGAGACCGCCTTCTCAAATTCGAGACCGTCGTCTCGTTTGGCGAGACGACCGTCTTGCCACCTGCGAATGGCGAGACCGCCGTCTCGCCATTCTTGCAAGGCAAGACCACCGTCTCGATTGGTGAGACGGCCGTCTCGACCTTGTCAGACGAGACGGCCCGTCTCGACCTGACAGGCGTGAATTCCTATAAATAGGGCCTCCATTCCCCTCATTTCACACAACTCTATCATTTTCTCTCTAGTCACATCACTAGATTCTCTCTCTAGAACTCCTCTGAAGCATTTCCAGAGTTTCTGAGTGTTTCTAAGAGTGTTTTTTAGTGTTTTGAGAGATTCCGACGCTGTGTAGAGTGAAGGGCTGCCGCAAAGCACCCTAATTTGCAAAAGATTAATAGAAAAGCTTGCTCCGAAGGTTCCTACTTTCTCTCTTTACCTTTACCGCTTTATTTAAATTATGAAATAGATACTAGGGCCATGTAGTCGTAATTTTAAATTCCGCAAATAAAAGGGTAAAAGCGTATTTTTCCGGTTTAATCATTTAAATAAGCTGGCCTATCATAGGGAATCCGAAAGGGGCGTCGTAAAGGAACTAACCTTTCCTTTACACGTAACTAACTCCCTTACCCAACTCTGGTTCTAACGACCAAAGTTGGTTTTTCGAAAACCAACGCCGTTTTAAACCCTTTTCCGATGTTTCCGGTAAAAACATTGGTGGCGACTCCAGAAAACCCTTCAAAACTAGCTCTTGGATTAGCCCGGTTATCGAACAATCCAAAAGCACCCTTTCGAAAACCTCGCCCCTAGGTTCAGCCCGGTTATCGGACAACCTAAAGGCGTTGTAACCATACCAATAAAAATGCGAAAAATGGAAAGTCGGAACCATCGCGTCGCTCCGACCGCCTCGTTCTGACGGCGGCGACAACGTTCCTATAGTTAAATGATTTGTTTGTCTCTAACCCCAAGGACCCAAAAGTTATGGGGACCTAAGATTACTATGTTCTTGTTTGGTAGGAAACTTCCAAATCCAAGAAGTCTATGTGGTATCTTGATAGTGGATACTCAAAACATATGACCGGAGACAAAACAAAATTTGTAAGTTTCAAAGCTAAAGAACAAGGATATGTAACCTATGGGGACAACAAGAAAGGAAACATACTTGGAATCGGAAACATTGGTGGTGTAAACACTTTGGAGATAAAGGATGCGCTTCTTGTTGGCGGGCTAAAACATAATCTCCTAAGTATAAGTCAACTTTGTGACAAAGGATTCAAGGTAATCTTTGAAAGTAAGTTTTGTACCATACATTTAGTAAATTCCGAAAATGTAGCATTGAAAGGCATTAGGCATAATAATATCTATTTGATTGATTTGGATTGTATACATGATACTAGTATAACATGCTTAGTTGCTAAGGAAGAGAACCCATGGTTATGGCATAAGAGAGCAGCTCATATAAATATGCATCAATTAAACAAATTGATATCAAAGGACTTAGTTATTGGTTTGCCTAAGTTAAAATTTGAACAAGATAGATTATGTGATGCATGTCAAAAAGGTAAACAAGTGAAATCATCCTTTAAATCTAAGAATGTTATTTCCACTTCAAAACCTTTAGAACTATTACACTTAGATTTATTTGGTCCATCTAGGATAAAAGGTTTTGGTGGAAATTATTATGCTCTTGTGATTGTTGATGATTTTTCTAGATATACTTGGACATTTTTCTTAACATTAAAAAGTTAAGCTTTTAAGGTCTTTAGGAAGTTTGCAAAGCAAATTCAAAATGAGAAAGACTTAAGAATTAAGGTGTTAAGAAGTGACCATGGTGGAGAGTTTCAAAATGAATGGTTTGAAAATTATTGTGAAGAAAATTGTATTTTGCATAACTTTTATGCACCTAGGACTCCCCAACAAAATGGTGTAGTAGAAAGGAAAAATAGATCATTAGAGGAACTTGCTAGAACCATGCTAAATGAATCAAATGTTCCTAAATATTTTTGGGCTGATGCTGTAAGTACTTGTCGCTGCCGTCAAAATGAGGGCAGTCAGAGCGACGCGATGGTTTCCGACTTTCCATTTTTTGCGTTTTTATTGGTGGTTACAATGCCTTTAGGTTGTCCGATAATAGGGCTGAACCTAGGGGCGAGGTTTTTGAAAGGGTGCTCTTGGATTGTCCGATAACTGGGCTAACCCAAGAGCTATTTTTGAAGGGTTCTCTGGAGTCGCCACCGATGTTTTTACCAGAAACATCGGAAAAGGAATTGAAAGGCGTTGGTTTTCGAAAAACCAACTTTGGTCATTAGAACCAGAGTTGGGTAAGAGAGTTAGTTACGTGTAAAGGAAGTGTTACTTCCTTTACGATGCCCCTTTCGGGTTCCCTATGATAGGCCAGCTATTAAATGATTAAATCGGAAAAATACGCTTTTACCCTTTTATTTTGCGAAATTTAAAGATTATGACTACATGGCCCTAATGTCTATTGCATAATTTAAATAAAGCAGTAAAAGATAGAGAAAGAGAGTAGAGACCTCCGAAGCAAGCTTTTCTATTAATTTCCTTGAAAATAGGGTGCTTTGTGGCAACCTTTCACTCTACACAGCGTCAGAACCTCTAAAAAACGCTATAAAAACCTCTAAAGACACTCACAAGCTTCGGAAATGCGTCGGAGGAATTCTAGAGAGAGAAACTAGTGATGTGACTAGAGAGAGAATGAGAGAGGTGTGTGGAATGAGGGGAATGGAGGCCCTATTTATAGGGATTCGCGCCTGTCAGGTCGAGACGGCCGTCTCGCCTGACAAGGTCGAGACGGCCGTCTCGCCAATCGGGACGGCCGTCTCGCCTTGCAGGAATGGCGAGACGGCCGTCTCGCCATTCGTAGGTGGCGAGACGACCATCTCGCCAAATGAGACGACGGTCTCGCTACTTGTGCAAGGCGAGACGACGGTCTCAAATCTGAGACGGCGGTCTCGACCCCAAAAGGCGAAAATCCTTATTTTTGTGCCAAAAATCCCTCCTATCCTAGTATGGGGCCTAATAGTCTCTCCTAGTGGCTTCTTAGGCTTCATCCATCTTCGAAAAGGAGGTCTTCTGATCTTTATTGTGAGGCGGGGCAAGATTTGGGGTCTACAGCTGCCCCCCCTTTACCTGACTAATAGGCTGTTTGGCCTGTTGTGCCAGACAGATCGATAGGAAGGTAAAAGAGTTGACCCTCTTACTCGGTTACCCTTCGGATGTTCCGTCTTGCAGCTGTTGATCTTCTGGGGAAAGCTTGTGCTCGTGCACTTCCGGGATACTCCTTGTGACGGTAGCCGATCCCTTCGGTGGACACGTGGTAGAACCTCAGGATACTTCTTTTAACGGTAGCCGATCCTTCGGTTGATGAGTATAAACCCCCCATCAGGCTGGTAGTTGCAGTCCGTTGTGTGTCAAACTGGATGGGTATGAACCCCCCATCAGGCTGGTAGTTGCGACTTACTGATTCGGCTCGAGCGTAGATCAGGCGCGCCGCGTGCGCAGGTTGATAGGTATAAACCCCCTATCAGGCTGGTAAAGTCCACTGCGTAGGACTGGTGGTAGTGGCGGCTTACTGTTCAGGTGGCTCATGCGCCGAGCGTTGAGATATACTTTCTTTGTTTTTCTTCTGGGAATGATCGTCCGGTCTGCGCCGGGGATTTTGTGGGTGCTCATCCAGCTTGCTTGTTTGCTGGGGATTCTTTGATTATGATCTTTTTGTGGTAATCACCCGACTCTTGCTAGCTGGTCGGGCGATTTTTTGTTTGTTGTTCGACTCTGGCTTGGTAGTCGAAACTTTGTTGGTTGAGGTGATGACTTGTCTTAATCCTGCCTTTTTTCTCGCGGTTTTATCTCTTTTTTCTCGCGATTTAGGATTGTGGATTTTTCCTTGAGCGTACGTCTTTTTCACTTTATGTTTCTTTTGGTTTACGCTGACTTTTGGAAAGGATGGCAAAAATTGCATGAAATAAAATTTTTATTCATAAGAAAATTTTTATTACAGCCACTTATTTTTACAAGTACTATCCCTAAGGGCTATCTTCTGGAGATGATCCGGGGTAGGGGAATTGCTGGTATAGATGTTCCCAGAATTAGGCTTGTTCCCGGGCTTCATCACGGTATTCTTGCTGGAAGGTTGTCTAGTCTTGCCGCATCCCCTGCTGATATTGGTACATCGTCTCCAGCCGGGTGTCGAAGGCTTCCTGCCTTAGGGACATCTTCTCTTGCCGCATCGACATCTGATCGAATTGCTAGCGGAGATCGTTGATGTTGCGGTTCAGGCCAACAAAGTCGTTTGTGTACTGCAGGGGTTGTTGGTGCTGATGTGGCTGCTGGAAGTTGGGAGGCGTGGGGAGATCATGCATTGCCACGATGTCTTGGAGGTCCAGCGCGAAATTCAGGGAGTGATGAAGGACCAACTGGGTCCCTCGGCGCATCAGCATCCCCATGCTGACCAGGATCGACCCGTTGATGGATTCGGGTTGCAAGCTGGGGGCCAGTTCCTCTCGGCCGGTGCATCCCCATTTTTCTGCCAAGGGAGTGATAAGAGGAGCCATGAGGACGGCTCCCACTGGTCTGCTCCCAAAGTCCTTAAGGGCCCTCAGGAAAAAGTAGTCAGGGTTGCAACGCCGCCTCTGGCTCATGCAATAAAGTACAAAGAGGTATGGGAGGGTTACCTTACCCTGACTCTCCTTCCTCCCATGGACAGTCCCAGCCAGCAGCTTGTGGCAAATGCGGAGGGCTGGAAAGAGCGCAGAACCCTTCATCAGCGTGGGTAGCGTAGGCACCCTGGTGAGCTCCTGCCACATCTCAGCGGTGGTGAGGCTGGCGGGGCGGCTGCAGATGGCCTCCCGTTATCCCCGAGTGAGCACATCCTCGGGGCGGACGAATCCAATGCTCACATTGAATTCATCGAGGGTGGTAGTCCGGTATTCCCCACCCATAAAGTAATTCACCATCTTGGTGGGTGGCAGGCCCGGGACCATGGAGGGAGCCTCGGCGTAGGAGATGGAGGCCAAGAACTCCAGTACCGCTTGAGGGTACACGTGGGTAGGTGGAGACTGCAGCAGAAAGCCCCACCCAATGCTGTCTATGTGGGTCCGGACATCATCCTCCCACCCGAACTCGGCGAGGATGCCGAAATCCAGTATGAACATGGGGTGCCAAGAATATTCCCGGATGTGCTCGAGGCGAGCCTGGTGCTGTGGCGAAAGCTGGGTAAGGTCTTGAGGGATCGGTGCCGAGGAACTGCTAGTGCCGACAGTGCCTCTCCTCTTCCTTGAGGGGTTTCCACAGAACATACTGGTCAGGAAGTGTTTGGAAGTGATCGATCTGAGAGTTGGAGGTTCTGGAGTGCAGGAGACTTGTGAGGAAACCCCCAAGGCGCGCCCCTATATAAAGGGGAAAAATTCAGATCGAGACCACCGTCTGGGAAGTCGAGACGGCGGTCTCGATTTTTTGCAAGTCGAGACAGCCGTCTGGATCCTCGAGACGGCGGTCTTGACTTTGGCCTTAAGTGAGACAGTCGTCTCACCAAGCGGGACGGCGGTCTCGTTTTTGGCTAAGTCGAGACGGCGATCTCGATTTGCCGGAGACCAAGACAGCGGTCCGGGAATTCCGGACGGCCGTCTCGAATTTTCGAGGTATTTTATTTATTTATTTTTTTTTTTTAATAAGAAAATAGGATCTGGTTCAAAAACATTTTATGCATGAAATGTTTTTATGCTTGATGTCCTATAATGCCTACTTTAGTTAGTTTTTTAGAAGGATTCGACTGACATGTCTCGTTGTGTCGAATGCCCTTTGCTCTGCTGTGCTTACTCTTGGCTGTACCATGCCGGACTTCTTGTGACTGAAGGATAACTTCTTTTTCCTTTCTCCTTTTCTTTTTTTTCTGTTCTTTTTTGTAGAGCACTCTTTGCCATGTAGTGTGTCTTTTTCTCCACTCTAGGGGTTTCAATCCTCTTGTTGACTATACGCCTCCATATTCCAAAATTAATTATTAGAATATTGTTGTGAGGGTCAAGAGAAAAGAAGTAAAGAGGTAAAAATCAATGGTTTGTGTTTTAGAAGGTTGATTTTTACTTAGAAGTGGTTTTTGTAAGCATGGCTGGCTAGGGTTAGGCTTAGGTGTTTAGGTTTCGTCTAAGCAAACGTTTTTTCCTTTTTTTTTTTGTACTTGCGCCTTTTAGTTCTATTTCCATTGCCTTTAATGGCTAGCTGATTTCCCTAGATCGCCCTTCGAGTTTTCGAACTAGGATATTGTGTTTTGGCCCTAACTTTTGTCTAGGTTCCTTCTTTTGGTATTTTTGGGGAATCCTAGCGGACCTTATTTTGTAACCTTAAATTTTGCCTAGGCTACCCTTTATTATTGTTCGGGTATCCTACCGGGTCGACCCTATCTTTTGCGTAGCCCCCTTTGTGGGTTTCCTACCGGGTATTCTGCCCTTTTTCTTTTTGGCCTTTGGCTTCTATGGGCTTTTCTTTTTTTTTTGTCTTTATTTTTATTCACAATATTGGCGAAGCATGACTTTCTTTTAGGGTGAGGTAAAGTCTTATTTTTTTGTGCTTCTAATCAACTAGCTTGATGGCAATAGCAATGGTAAATGTTGATTATTTGAATGTGCTTTTTATTCTCCTGTTGCCGCCGTCTAAAAAAGAGAGGCGGTCAGAGCGACGCGATGGTTTCTACCCTTTTTGTTTTTCGCGTTTTTTATGGTTACAATGCCTTTAGGTTGTCCGATAACCGGCCTAACCTAGGGGCGAGGTTTTCGAAAAGGTCATCCTTGGGTTGTCCGATAACCGGTCTAACCCAAGGACTAATTTTGAGGGGTTCTGTGGAGTCACCACCGATGTTTTTACCGGAAACATCGGAAAAGGGGTTTTAAAAGGCGTTGGTTTTTGAAAACTAACTTTGGTCATTAGAACCAGAGTTGGGTAAGGGAGTTAGTTACGTGTAAAGGAAGTATTAGTTCCTTTACTACGCTCCTTTCGGGTTCCCTATGATAGGCCAGCTATCTAAAAATATTTAAACCGGTGAAAATAACGCTTTTGCCCTTTTTATTTTGCGGAATTTAAAATTATGACTACATGGCCCTAATCTATTGCATAATTTAAAATTAAAGCAGTAAAAGTAGAGAGGGAGAATTTAAACCTCCAAAGCAAGCTTTTTATTTTATTTCTTTAAAATAAATGGGTGCTTTTTGGCAGCCCTTCACTCTACACGACGTTGGAAACTCTTCTAGACGCCGAAAAACGCTCACAAAAGCACTCAGAAGCTCCGGAAATGCGTCGGAGGGATTCTAGAGAGAAGTTTTAGAGAGAAGTTTTAGAGAGAAGGGAGAGCTAAAGTTGTGTGGTGTGTGGAAATGAGGGGGGGAGAGCCCCTATTTATAGGTTTCCGCGCCTGACAGTGGCGAGACTGCCGTTCTCGTCTGACAAGGTCGAGACCGCCGTCTCGCCAAACAAGATCGCCGTCTCGTCCTGCGCAAGTGGCGAGACCGCCGTCTCGCCAAATGAGACCGCCTTCTCGTCCTTCATAGGTGGCGAGACCGTCGTCTGGGAAAGCGAGACCATCGTCTCGCCATTTGCAGGTGGCGAGACGGCGGTCTCGATTTCGAGATGGCGGTCTCGTCCCAAAGAGGCGAGAAAACTTATTTTTTGTACAAAAAACCCCTCCTATCCTAGTATGGGGCCTAATAGTCTCTCCTAGTGGCTTGTTAGGCTTCGTCCATCTTCGAATAGGAGGTCTTCTTCTCTTTATTTGGAGGTCGGGCAAGATTTGGGGTCTACAGCTGCCCCCCCTTTACCCGACCAGTCGATTGCTGGCCTTTTGTGCCAAGGTGATCGACTAGAGGGTAAAGGAGTTGACCCTCTTGCCCGGTTGCCCTTCAGATGTTCCGTTTTTGTGGCGGATGATCCTCTGGGGAAATGTTGGTGTTCGTGCACTTTCGGGATACTCCTTCTGACGGTAGCCGATCCCTTCGGTGGGCACGTGGTAGAACCTCAGGATACTCCTTCTGACGGTAGTCGATCCTTCGGTTGATGGGTATAAACCCCCCATCAGGCTGGTAGTTGCAGTCCGTTGTGTGGGACTGGATGGGTATGAACCCCCCATCAGGCTGGTAGTTGTAGTCCGTTGCATGAGACTAGATGGGTATGAACCCCCCATCAGGGTGGTAGTGCGACTTACTGATCCGGCTCGAGCGCAGATCAGGCGCAACGCGTGCGCAGGTTGATAGGTATGAACCCCCTATCAGGCTGGTACAGTCCATTGCGTAGGACTGGTGGTGGTGGCGGCTTACTGCTCGGGTAGCTCATGCGCCGGTTGGGCACTCCTTGTGTGCTGGTTGATAGGTATGAACCCCCTATCAGGCTGGTACAGTCCACTGCGTAGGACTAGTGGTAGTGGCGGCTTACTGCTCGGGTAGCTCATGCGCCGGCTCCTTGGGGAGTGATTTCTGTGGTTGGTAGATGTACTTGGACCTTTCTGAATGGTCATCCGGGTTGTGCCGGGGATTTTGTTGGTGATCCAGCTTTGTTGGTTGCTGGGGATTCTTTGCTTTTGTCCGACTCTTGCTGACTAGTCGGATGAGTCTTGTTTTTTGTTCGACTCTGATTTGGTAGTCGAAGTTTTGTTGGTTGAGGTGATGACTTGTCTTAATCCTGCCTTTTTCTCGCGGTTTTTTCTCTTTTTTTCTCGCGGTTTTTTCTCTTTTTTTCTCGCGATTTAGGATTTTGGCTTTTTCTTATGGCGTGTATGCTTTTTTCCTTTTTAAGTTTCTTTTTCGTTACGCTAGCTTTTGCAAAGGGTGGCAAAGAGATGCATGAAATAAAATTTTTATTTATGAGGAAATTTTATTACAACCACTTTTTATTTAGGCAAGTACAATCCCTAAGGGCTATCTTCTAGAGATGATCCACGGGCGAATTGCTGGAAGAGGTGATACCG
Organism: Sphenostylis stenocarpa; assembly: GCA_963425845.1. Taxonomy (NCBI): domain Eukaryota; kingdom Viridiplantae; phylum Streptophyta; class Magnoliopsida; order Fabales; family Fabaceae; genus Sphenostylis; species Sphenostylis stenocarpa. Next base: position 56,246,982 of record OY731400.1, on the reverse strand, counting down.
GAAGTCCGCTTGCTCTCGGACTTCGTCGCGGTACTCCTGCTGGAATGTTGTCCATTCCTGCCGCATCACCTGTTGATGCTGGTACATCTCCTCTTGCCAGGTATGGTAGGCTTCTTGCTGCACCGTCATTTGGTCGAATTGCCGGCGCAGGTCGTTCATGTTGCGGTTCATGCCGGCGAAGTCGTCCGCGTACGGTGGTGGTTGTTGTTGCTGCTGGAATTCGGGGGGCGTGGGGATATCCTGCATCGCCACCAGCCCCTGGAGATCTAGTGCGAAATCCAGTGTGGGATGGAGGGCCAACTGGGTCCCTCGACGTATCAGCATCCCCATGCTGACCAGGACTGACCCATTGATGGTCTCGGGTCACAAGTTGGAGGCCAGTTCTTCCCGCCCAGGGCACCCCCATCTTTCTGCCAGGGGAGTGATGAGGGGAGCCACGAGGACGGCCCCCACGAATCTGTTCCCGAAGTCCTTGAGGGCTCTCAGGAAGAAGTAGTCGGGGTTGCAACGCCGCTTCTGGCTCATGCAATAAAGTATGAAGAGGTTAGGGAGGGAGACCTTGCCCTGACTCTCTTTCCTCCCATGGATGGTCCCTGCCAGCAGCTTGTGGCAGATGCGGAGTGCTGGGGGCAGCGCGGAGCCCCTCATCAGCGTGGGTAGCGTGGTAGCTCCTGTGAGCTCATGCCACATTTCAGCGACAGTGAGGTTGGTGGGCCGGGAGCAGATGGCCTCACGGTATCCCTGGGTCAGTGTGTCCTCGGGCCGGACGAACCCGATGGCCATGTTGAACTCGTCGAGGGTGGTGGCCTGGTAGCTTCCACCCATGAAATAGGTCACCATCTTAGTGGGCGGCAGGCCTGGGACCGTGGAGGAGACCTCGGAATAGGAGACCGAGGCCAAGAATTCCAGTACCGCTTATGGGTACACATGTGTAGGTGGTGGCTGCAGCAGAAAGCCCCACCCGATGCTGTCTATGTGGGCTCGGACGTCGTCCTCCCACCCAAATTCAGCCAGGATACTGAAGTCAAGTCTTAGCATCGGGTGCCACTGGTAGGTCCGGATGTTGTCAAGGCGGGCCTGGTGTTGTTGTGATAATTGAGAAGAATCTTGGGGCGGCGGTGCCACAGAACTGCTGGCCCCGGCGGTGCTCCTTCTGTTCCTGGAGGCGCTTCTACCAAACATCTTGACTAGAGGGGGCTTGGGAGTGCAGGAGTTGAGAAAGGGGAGGTTGTGGAGGCAAGGAGAGTTGTGAGGAACCCCCCAAGCGCGCCCCCTATATATAGCAAAATTTTCCAATTCGAGACTGCCGTCTGGGAAGGCGAGACGGCTGTCTCGTGTCTCCTCCAAATCGAGACGGCGGTCTCGACGTTGGCCTTAAACGAGATGGCGGTCTCGTTGAGTGAGACGGCGGTCTCGTTTTCGCCTGAGTCAAGATGGCGGTCTGGTTGGTCGAGACGGCGTTCTCGCCTTGTCGGGTAATCGAGACGGCGGTCTGGAATAGCCAGACGGCGGTCTCGAATTACGGAAGCTTTTTTTTTTTTTTGAAAGAAAATAGGACCTGGTTCAAAAACATTTTTATGCATGCAATGTTTTCATGTTTGATGTCCTATAATGCTTATTTTGATTAAATTTTCAGAAGGATTTAACCAACGTGTCTCGTTGCGCTGAGTGCCCTCTGATCTGCCATGTTTACTTTTGGATGTACCCTGCCGGACTTCTTGTGACCAAAGGATAATTTTTCTTTCTTTTATTCTTTCTCTTTCTCTTTTCCTTTTTTTTCTTTTGCAGCACACTCTTTGTCATATAGTGCCCCTTTTTTCCTCGCTTTAGGGATTTCAAGCCTCTTGTTGACTATACGCCTCCATATTCCCAAATTAATTATTAGAATATTGACGTGAGGGGTCAAGAGAAAAGAAACAAAGAGGCAAATTTCAATGGCTTGTGTTTTAGAGGGTTGAATTTTATCGATAAAGTTTTTGTAAGCATGGTTGGCTAGGGTTAGGCCCAGGTGTTTAAGCTTTGTCTAAGCAAACAGCTTTTCTCTCTCTTTTTTGTATTTTGCGCTCTTTGGTTTTATTTTCATTGCTTTTTAATGGCTGGCTGATTTCCCTAGAACGCCCTCTGGGTTTTCGAACTAGGATACTGTGTCTTGGCCCTAACTTTTGTCTAGGTTCCTTCTTTTTGTAATTTTTGGAGAAATCCTAGCGGACCTTATTTGTAACCCTAACTTTTGCCTAGGCTACCCTTTATTATTGTTCGGGTATCCTACCGGGTCGACCCTATCTTTTGTGTAGCCCCCTTAGTGGGTTTCCTACCGGGTAATTTGCCCTTTTCTTTGGCCTTTGGCTTCTCTCGGCTTTTTCTCTTTTTAGTGGATTTATTTTTTTTTCACAGTATTGGCGAAGCATGACTTTTCTTTATGGGTGAGGTGAAGTCTTATTTTTATGTGCTTCTAATCAACTAGCTTGATGACAATAGCAATGGTAAATGTTGATTATTGGGATGCGCCTTGTAGACCGCTAATTTTGCCCGGCCTCTCAAAATAAAAGCTAGAGAAACTTCACACGAAAATAAAGTTCACCCGGCTTCCTATCAAAAACTGAGAAAGACCTCCCGCAACAAGACGGAGTTCACCCATCCATACAATAAAGACTAAGGAGACTTCCTACACAAAGATAAAGCTCGCCCAGCATCTCAATAAGGATCAAGAAGACTTCCTACACGAAGATAAAGCTTCAACGGACATATATCGGCATCAATCTACATCCGAAAATAACAAAGAAAGCTTCCCAGGGGTCCAAGAACACAAGAGCTGTTGAAAACAGGTCGAGACAGCCGTCCCAAAGTTGGGACGGCCGTCCCAAAAAACCTAGGACAGTCGAGACGGCCGTCCCAAATGACACTGGCCGTCCCAAACACTTCCAGGGGTGGAGTCAAGAACAAAAAATTCAACTGGGACGGCCGTCCCAAACACAACTGGTCGTCCCAACCTGACTCAGTGTAAATTTTGCAGTTGGGACGGCCGTCCCAACCCAGACGGCCATCCCAAAGTTCCAGGCGAAAAAAGGCTATAAATAGGAAGCCCTCAGGTCATTCTCCACACCCGAGACAACTCCAAGACTTGTCTTCTTCTCTCCCTCCTTCGAATGATCTCTCTGGTTGCCTTTAATAGGTAACAATCAGTTAAGGAACTTGTATTCCGGCATTCGATTCTTATAGAAAATTTTAGTCGAGTCGAGTTTATTCGAGAGGAGAGTCATTGTAGTGTGAAGGATTGTCGCAAAGCGTCCTCTGTATAAAAGACTTATAATATAAAGCTTGCTTCGGAGGTTCTTCTCAATTCTCTTCCCTTTTATTGCTTTATTTACTGCTTTCTGTATGCAATGTAGATAAAATCATGTAGATAGCCATATTTAAATACTGTACGAATAAAATAGGGTAATAGCGTAATTTCTTGTAATCTTTACTTAAATGAATTAATCCGTCATAGGGAACCCGAAAGGGGCGTTGTGGGGTGCTAATACCTTCCCCACACGTAACTAACTCCCTTACCCGACTCTGGTTATAATGGCCAAGTTTGGTTTTTATTAAAATCAATGCCTTTTTCTCCTTTTCCAATGTTTATGGTTAAAACATTGGTGGCGACTCCAAAAGAACCCTTTTCGAAAACCTTGCTTCTATTAGAGGATAGTTCAGTGTTGAACGCCTCGGAAGCAATGAACATATTTTTAACAAAAAACGCGAGTCTCAACCATCTTTTCGCGACCGCTCGCATTAACGTTTGAGACGTCCCAGGACGTCGGAACTGACGGCGGCGACAGATGGCGACTCCGCTGGGGAAGCTAGAGAGTTGATCCCATTTAGTGACGGATAAATTCAAACTAAGTAAAGATTTGAAATTACGCCTTTACCCTTTTCTGTATTTTTATTGTATGGCTTTAATAACTGCTGTATGATTACTTCTGCAAATTGTTTGAAATATAAATTGCACACAAAACCCTTGCACACAATAGTCCCTCTATACCCGGGGGCAAGAGTGAATACCTATAGGGAGTGGGTGGCAGATACGACCGGCTTGTTGGCACACGGGGCTACAACCGTTGTCAGAAACCACCAACTCAAGGTGATAACTCTCTTCTTTTGGTCTAAGGATGTTGACACGGAGTTCCGTGCATGACCCGAGGACTGAGAGATTGAGGGGTCCCTATAATGGGGGCACCTTGGGGACCTTTGGCCTTGGTGAGAATAGTTAGAACCGCCTAAACCAAGCACGTTTCTGCAGGAAAACCCTACCTCGTGATTAAATAAGCATGGCTCTGCTCGTGGATGTATGAATTGTGTGTGCATACGTTTGCTGCATTTGTATTGATGCATTAGCATAGGGTAATCATACAACAAACAAAAATAGTGAAAAACCCTAAAAATCATAAAAAGTAATAAGATAAGCCAACTTTATCTCGGACTGTCTTCAGTTAAGCTAACCTGGTTTCAGGTTCTTTGTAAGCTAAGTAGCCACGTTGACCGACAGAAGAGATAAAGGGTCATAAAAAATATAAAAACGAATGAAAGCCATAAAAATTCCTTTTTATAATAAAAAGATTCTTGGCAAAGTCGTATCATTCATACCACATCATCCAATAAGTGGTAAAACTAAGAGAGAAAATAAATGCACTGAGAAAAGTATGCATGCACATCATTTTAATAAACCTCCAAAAAATGGGTCTTAGGAGCGTTTTTTGGGAAAATTACTGGGCCAAATCGCCTACGGCAATATACATCTTGGTTCTTCACCCTTTTCTCTTCGTTTTGACATGTTGTGCCTCCAAATCGGACAACCCAGTCAAAAGTTATTCCACTTTCAATATTTGCTGTCATAAAAAAATTTTTGTAGTGCATGCATAAAGCACATTCATTCTAGGATGCATTAGATATCCTTAGACAATAGCGAAAGAGACCCAAGTGCGTTTATCACCTTCCTAGAAGAGATAAGTTAGCACACTAAGGTGGGTATGGTACCCTTAAAACATAGGCTTTTGAGAAAATACCAAAGCTATTGTCTAAGGCATATCTATTCCACACTAATCATTCATAATAAAAAAAGCTATAATAATAAAAATCTTTAAATCATTTAGAAAGTGGCTGGTCTTCCGCCCGTCCTCACTCGTGCTAAGAAAGCTAAGAAGATGGAGCAATTAGAGGAGCAGAACCGTATGCTCACCGCCGAGCTTAATGTCATAAAGGAACAAATAGCGCAATTGACGGAGCTAATGTATCAGCAATGCTTCCACAATACGGTCTCTGAGCAACGAATTTTTGCCTTAGAGGAGAGATTAAGGGCATTAGAGGGACATAACTTTGATGTAAAGGAGGTAACTGATGTACACCTTGTCAAAAATACTCAATCCCCTCCCAAGTTTAAGAAATCCCACGCATCATTCAAGAATCCCTTTGGCAAGAAAAAGGAGGGAAGTGTAAATGCCATGAACGTTGCCACTCCTTCTTCCTCCTTGCAAAAAACCAAGCCACGCAGACAAAAGAGGAAATTCACTTCCATACCTACCTCCTACGGAAGTCTGCTTTTGAAATTATTGGACGCCAAGCTCCTCGTACGTGTCCCTCCCAAAAAAATGGAGCCACCATACCCGGAATGGTATAAATCTAATGAAAGTTGTGATTATCATTCAGGCTCTCCGGGACACTCCGTTGAAAACTGTGTGGCTTTAAAGCACAAGGTCCAGAATCTAATAGATGCAGGGTGGATTACCTTTGATGCATCTACTCCAAAGGTGGATGACCAGCCCTTATCAAAGCCCGAATGAAAGACGGGATAAGGAAGACCAGCAATTTAGGGCTCATCATTTTTACCATCTCTAAAAAAAATGTAATAAAAAATATATTCAAGCTTCCGATGTATCTCTCGTGATCCTCGCCCTTGATCACGAGATTTTTGATTAAAGTGGGCTTTGTATATATTTCTCTTTTCATCAATAAAATGAGGCATTTTTCATAATATTCATATGCTTCTCATTCTTTTCTCTCTCATTCCAAAATAATTGAATAAAATCTAAACCCAAATATAGACCATATAAACAGTCATGTATGTGATTGAAAGCTCTCTGCGGGATTTAAAAGCCGAAGGCGAATGGATTGAGTCAGACAGTTAGGAGGGGACCATTTCCCCGAACATGCAAAGACTGTTAGAAAAATAAGCTCAATTGATACAGCCCCATAAGGAAAAAACTAAGGCCTTCAATTTGGGACAAGGAGACAATAAGAAAGAAGTAAATGTCGATACCCAAATTGATAATATCAGGGAAGAGGCAATAACACCTTTGCGCTTATTCATGCCTTGTCCTTTCCCTTATACATCGGATAAAGTTGTACTGTGGATATGCATACAAGAATCGTCCATTAATAAAGGTATCTCCAATATAGCCGGCATTGGGGGCACGACGAGAAGCAAAAGAATTTATTCACCCAAGGAGCTACAAGATAATGCTCCTAAAAACAAAGGGAAAATAAAAGAAACTGAAGAGGAAAAGAAAAAATCCAAGGGGAAGATTGAGCAGACCTTGGATTCACGGTGCTAGGGCAGTTTCTTCAACGCTCCACCGAAAAATCAAATTCGGGGTAGGCTACAAGTTGATTATGGTTCAAGCTAAAGACTACACTCGAATCAGCGAGCCGTCCACCATACCTTAAATGGATGTGGCTGAAGAAAGACATTTGAAAATATGGAAAGACTTCCTAGCAATTTAAAAGTGGCCCATATAATGAAGAGATATGGATACAGCCCAGACAAGGGCTTAGAAAGGATGCTCAAAGAATAAAGAGAGCCACCAGATTTTAAGGATAATCCTTTAAAGTACGACCCTACAAAAGAACAAGTCGTACGATGAAAATGGAAGTCTCCCCTCCGTACCTTAAAAAGACGATCTTCCAAAAAAGAAGGATATTAGCGTCAAGGGTAGCATTAGTCATTAAATGCCCTTCTTCCGATTTTAAGGGATGTAAACCCAATGACTATTAGAGATCCCCGAGCATCTAGGACACACATTTTCCCTAAAATTACAAAAGAATGCTATTCTTACTATCTGCTTCTCTTCTTGCTAAATATATCTATACCCCATAAATAACCAGGTTTAGGCAAACGTTTTGTTCCAAAATGCGTCAAAATAATCAAAATGCCATAGACAAAATAAAGTCCGCTAGGTATCCCAAAAAATGAAAAAGGGGAACCTAGACAAAAGTTAGGACATACCACAGCATCCTAGGCCAAAAACCCAAAAGGGCGGACTAGGAAAATTAATCAGTCATAAATAGGCGCCATAAAGTAATCAGTTGAAGACATCACCTCATGAAAACAAAACGTTTGTTTGAACTAGCCTAAACACTGACCAACCTTGGCTAGCCATTCTTACAAAAACCTTTATTACAAAAATATCCCTCTAAAAAACATAAGCCTTTGCAATAAATCCCTTTCTTTCTATTCTCTTGACCCTTCATCATAAAGCATTCAAGTAATTGACTGGGAAATGTGGAAATATGGTGATCAATAGGAGGATTGAAATCCCTAAAGGAAAGGAAGAGGGGCATTGACATGACAATTGCTCTACATTCAAAAGGATTACTCTTCGGTTATAGCAAAGATCTGAGACGGCAAATCGGTACAGCTAATCATGTTGACAAAAGCACGTGATGATGGAAGTAAACTTAACAGAAGCTGAAAGGGTTCGAAGCTGATATGACCAGCTAAACCTTATTAAGAAAAACAGCTGAATGTTATATGTCGGGACAAGCCTATCAAAGGAAAGTCAAAAAGGCTTATGAAAAAAGATCAACCCTCACATTTACCATAAGAAGGATTTAATGGTAAATAAGTTGCTTCCAGCCCAAAAGGATAAAATTGGAAAATGGGCAGTGAACTACGAAGGACCCCTTGTGGTCAAATGAGCTTTCTCGGAAAGGGCTCTTATCCTCGTCAATATGGATGGAGAAGAACTTCGACATCTAATCAACTCCGGTACGGTGAAGAAGTATTATGCTTGAAGACATTGCTCAAGACCCGTCAGGAATGAAAACCCGCAAAGGGCATCCCTGGGCAAAAGATAGGGTCCATATTCCTCGCTAGGATACGTCCTAGGCAAAAAGAAGAGGTAAAAAAAAGTAAATAAAAAAAAATAAGAGCAATGGTTACTTTAGTCGAAAATCGAAAAGGTGGCTAAAGTAACATTCTTCCAGAAGCAAGCAATCTGCATAGTCTTCACTCTGAGCTCAGGCATCTCAACTGAAGCAATTAGGAGAACCAAGGGGCAGATATCATAGACATGACTGTATAAGCCTAAACAGTACAGCCAACCCCGACCACACATTCTTCTAAATACCTCTTGAAATCCTTCTGTAAAAGAAATAAACTTTTGCTCACTTATCAATAAAATTCCCTTTCATTTCCTTTCTCTTGACCAAATATTATGGAAATGCCTCTTTATTGATAAATCATAAATATGTGCAAAGACTTTTTAATCAAAGATCAAACATGCATCTAAAAAAAGGGAAGCATATAAAAATAATAAGAAAATAACAAATTCCTGCTAGGATATTTTTAGGTAAAAATCAGGGTAGCCTGCTAGATCGAAAATCCCAGAAGAACGGTCTAGGCAAAAGATAAGGCAAAAGCCCCCTAAGATATTCTAGGCAAAAATTAAGGCAGCCTGCTAGATCGAAAACCCGTAAAGGGCGGTCTAGGCAAAAGATAGGGCTAAAACCAAGAGATGGATAAAAAGAGGAGCCCATCCTCATGGTCATAAAGGAGGAGCCCATCGGCATATTCGTAAGAAGCCAACGGGAGAAGGCCAATTACTTTCTAAATGCATCAAAAATGAATAAACCAATAGATTGCATTTAGGACATCCACACACAAAGTAGTTGCATAATACGACTTTGTCAAAATCAAGAAAAATAATTTTCTTCAAATAAATAAACATGCATATAAGGAGGCTAGTCTCCATACTTGTGATTGAAAACAGGAGGCTCCAGAATCCAGTCTACATATGAATATCAAAATTGCGAAAGGCGAAATCAAAAACCATTTCAGCAAAATAAGGAGCTTCAAGGAAACTAGCTCTAACCTTCTATCCCAATAAAAGAAGGTACATCAACATAGAAAAGCCAATGGAAAGGCTCGATCATCCCCAAGCGGATCCTTGCCTACTCCAAAGGCAAAACAAAAAAATTACTCCACGACTCAGCATCATCATCACATGAGTCGTCAACCATAGTCATTTAAAGATCCGACCACCATCCTTCCATCCGAGAAAGAAGGAAGTCATCAACATAGAAAAGCCAACGGAAAGGCTCGATCATCCCCAAGCGGATCCTTGCCTACTCCAAAGGCAAAACAAAAATTACTTCATGACTCAGCAGTATCACATGAGTCATCAAACCACAGTCATTTGAAACCCCAATCAACATTCTTCCATCCAAGAAAAGGAAGTTATCAACATGAAAAGGCCGACGGAAAGGCTCGACCATCCCCCAAGAGGATCCTTGCCTACTCCAAAGGCAAAATGAAAAAGACTACTTCGTGACTCAGCTTCATTACCACATGAGTCATCAAGCAAACTCATCCAAAATCTCCGCTTCATTCCCCAAAGGAGAATAAGGACTACATAAGAGTCCATCAAAGAAAATACGGAGTCAAATCCTCCACATCACCAGGGGGCAACAGAAGGAAAAGAAAGAAAAACTTTTCATCCCCTAACAGAGGCCACTACAGAAAAAAGGCCAAATAAATGTCTCTAAACAGAGCATATCAAGAAAAATATCCACAAAAAAGGAAAAAACAAAAATTTCCATCTTCCAGCTCAAATAAGAGCTTCACCAGGCCAGGAGCCAGGATTCCATCATCAAATTTGGATCCCCAGGAAACCGACAGAATCCTCGGTGAATCCAAAAAAGAAAAAAAGAAGAAAATATCTTCACCCCACTCAATAAAGGGCCTCACAAAGCCAGGAGTCAGAACTCCATCGTACCCCCAGGAAGCCAACAAATTCCCCAGGGCCAACAAAAAGGAAAGAGAAGAAAAGAAAACCTCTTCATCCCCAGCAGAAGATAAAAAGCTTGTGTGCACAAAAGAAAAAAGGCACGCGCATCCAAAAACAAAAATCCAAAATTGCAAAAAAAGAGAAATTGCGAGAAAAGGGTTAAAACCCATCCCCCAGCAAAATAAGAGCTTAGGCAAAACCAGCTCAAACAACAGCAGCCAATAAGGAGTCGAAAAACTCCATTTCTCCCTAGAAAGACAATTCAAGACAGATCTTCGGAATGAAATTAATTCCCCAGTGGATCATCAACAAGAAAACTACCCCAGGGAGCCTACGACAAAGGCAAACTACAAAATTATATCCACAGGGAGTTAATCGCTCATAACGCCCAAAGACGGATATCCATGGTAAAGCATAAAGCCTTCACTTGCAACAAGCAAGCAAAAAACTAATATCCCCAAGAAATGGGAAATCAACCTATGCAAGAGGCAATCCAAACCCTTAAAGTCTTCACCACTACTGAAGCATTCGCCTAATCAAGAGGCACAACAAAATCCCCAAATGAATTTTCGCCTAATCAAGAGGCACAATCAAGAAGAGAACTCAAAATCCCTAGAGGATTCCCGCCTAAAAAGAGGCAACTAACAAGAATCCCCGGCAAAAGCCGGATGGCTAAATAGAAAAGCCAAAAATCAAGAATCCCCGGCAAAGCCGGATGGCTAAAATAGAAAAGCCAAAAATCAAAAATCCCCGGCAAAGCCGGATGGCTAAACAGAAAAGCCAAAAATCAGAAATCCCCGCCAAAGTCGGATGGCTAAACAGAAAAGCCAAAAATTAGAAATCCCCGCCAAAGCCGAATGGCTAAACAGAAAAGCCAAAAATTAGAAATCCCCGGCAAAGCCGGATGGCTAAACAGAAAAGCCAAAAATCAGAAATCCCCGGCAAAGCCGGATGGCTAAACAGAAAAGCCAAAAATCAGAAATCCCCAGCAAAGCCGGATGGCTAAACAGAAAAGCCAAAAAATCAGAAATCCCCGGAAAAAGCTGGATGGCTAAACGAAAAAGCCAAAAACAAAGAATCCCCGGCAAAAGCCGGATGGCTAAACAGAAAAGCCAAAAATCAGAAATCCTCGGCAAAGCCGGATGGCTAAACGAAAAAGCCAAAAACAAAGAATCCCCGGTAAAAACTGGATGACTAACAGAAAAGTCAAAAAGTCAAATCAAATATTCCCCACGAAATAGGGCGCATGAACAGAAACAATAAGTCGCCAACATATCTCCGAAAACAGATAATCACAGGATTAACTACCAAAAAGTGCATCCTGAGAACCATGCGAACGGGGTTCGGACCGGGTGGGGGTAGGTACCCATCGAGCCTTGCGAACGGGGTTCGGACCGGGTGGGGGTAGGTACCCATCGAGCCTTGCGGAACGGGGTTCGGACCGGGTGGGGGTAGGTACCCACCGAATCTTGCGAACGGGATTCGGACTAGGTGGGGGTAGGTACCCATCAGAGCCTTGCGGAACGGGGTTCGGACCGGGTGGGGGTAGGTACCCATCGAGCCTTGCGGAACGGGGTTCGGACCGGGTGGGGGTAGGTACCCATCGAGCCTTGCGGAACGGGGTTCGGACCGAGTGAGGGTAGGTACCCATCGAGAATCTTGCAAAACGAGATTCGAGACCGGGTAGGGGTAGGTACCCATCGAGCCTTGTAGAACGGGGTTCGAGGCCGGGTGGGGGTAGGTACCCATCGAGCCTTGCGAGAATGGGGTTCGGACCGGGTGGGGGTAGGTACCCATCGGAATCTTGCGAACGGGATTCGGACCGGGTGGGGGTAGGTACCCATCGAGCCTTGCGAACGGGGTTTGGACCGGGTGGGGGTAGGTACCCATCAGAATCTTGCGAGAATGGGATTCGGACCGGGTGGGGGTAGGTACCCATCGAGCCTTGCGAACGGGCTTCGGACCGGGTGGGGGTAGGTACCCATCGAATCTTGCGGAACGGGATTCGGACCGGGTGGGGGTAGGTACCCATCGAGCCTTGCGGAATGGGGTTCGGACCGGGTGGGGGTAGGTACCCATCGAGCCTTGCGGAACGGGGTTCGGACCGGGTGGGGGTAGGTACCCACCGGAACCTTGCGAACGGGGTTCGAGCCGGATGAGGGTAAGTACTCATCGGAATATATCGAATCTAGCAAAAATGCAGATTCGCACCGGGTGGGGGTAGGTACCCACCAAAACCTTAAAAATAAGGTTTGTACCGGATGAGGGTACGTACTCATCAAAACTTAGCAGAATGCATTAGGTGGAGTAAAAATACTCACCTAAGCATTTCAAAAATGGGTTGCAAAGACCTTACTTCTATTAGAGGATAGTTCAGTGTTGAGCACCTCGGAAGTAAGTACCCACAAGAGTTTAGCAAAATGCGAACTCATACCGGGTGAGGGTAGGTACTCACCAAAACCTTGCAGAACAAGGTTCATACCTAGTGGGGGTAGGTACCCACAAAAGTCTAGTAAAATACAGACTTATACCGGGTGAGGGTAAGTACTCACCAGAGCTTTATAAAAGGAGGCTCAAACCGGATAGGGGTTGGTACCTATCAAAATATTTATCATCCGGAGGATCAGCAAAGAAGCAGCATCCGAAGGATAACCGGGCAAAAGGGTTAACTCCTTCCCCTGCCAAATAACTTTGTCGGTATATTAAAACAAACAAATTATTTAGGCAGGTGAAGGGGGGGCAACTGTAGACCCCTAATTTTGCCCGGCCTCTCAAAATAAAAGCTAGGGAAACTTCACACGAAAATAAAGTTCACCCGGCTTCCTATCAAAAACTGAGAAAGACCTCCCGCAACAAGACGGAGTTCACCCATCCATACAATAAAGACTAAGGAGACTTCCTACACAAAGATAAAGCTCGCCCGACATCTCAATAAGGATCAAGAAGACTTCCTACACGAAGATAAAGCTTCAACGGACATATATCGGCATCAATCTACGTCCGAAAATAACAAAGAAAGCTTCCCAGGGGTTCCAGAACACAAGAACTGCTGAAAACAGGTCGAGACAGCCGTCCCAAAGTTGGGACGGCCGTCCTAAAAAACCTAGGACAGTCGAGACGGCCGTCCCAAATGACACTGGTCGTCCCAAACACTTCCAGGGGTGGAGTCAAGAACAAAAAATTCAACTGGGACGACCGTCCCAAACACAACTGGCCGTCCCAACCTGACTCAGTGAAAATTTTGCAGTTGGGACGGCCGTCCCAACCCAGACGGCCATCCCAAAGTTCCAGGAGAAAAAAGGCTATAAATAGGAAGCCCTCAGGTCATTCTCTACACCCGAGACAACTCCAAGACTTGTCTTCTTCTCTCCCTCCTTCGAATGATCTCTCTGATTGCCTTTAATAGGTAACAATCAGTTAAGGAACTTGTATTCCGGCATTCGATTCTTATAGAAAATTTTAGTCGAGTCGAGTTTATTCGAGATGAGAGTCATTGTAGAGTGAAGGATTGCCACAAAGCGTCGTCTGTATAAAAGACTTATAATATAAAGCTTGCTTCGGAGGTTCTTCTCAATTCTCTTCCCTTTTATTGCTTTATTTACTGCTTTCTGTATGCAATGTTGATAAAATCATGTAGATAGCCATATTTAAATACTGTACGAATAAAATAGGGTAATAGCGTAATTTCTTGTAATCTTTACTTAAATGAATTAATCCGTCATAGGGAACCCAAAAGGGGCATTGTGGGGTGCTAATACCTTCCCCACACGTAACTAACTCCCTTACCCGACTCTGGTTATAATGGCCAAGTTTGGTTTTTATTAAAATCAATGCCTTTTTCTCCTTTTCCAATGTTTATGGTTAAAACATTGGTGGCGACTCCAAAAGAACCCTTTTCGAAAACCTTGCTTCTATTAGAGGATAGTTCAGTGTTGAACGCCTCGGAAGCAATGAACATATTTTTAACAAAAAACGCGAGTCTCAACCATCTTTTCGTGACCGCTCGCATTAACGTTCGAGACGTCCCAGGATGTCAGAACGAACGGCGGCGACACGCCTTTTATTCTTCTTTCTTCTTTTTTATTTACTTAGACAGGGTTATTCATGAGGTCTAGTCAAAAATAGAGAGAAGAGAAGCATATAGTAAGAATTATTCTTTATTAATTAATAAGGGAATATGTGCCCTGAAATGCCCGGGGGTCGGGCTAGCCCCGGGGGATAATCTCTAACAATCATGGGGTTTACATCCCTTTAAACGAAGAAAAAGTTCTCCTAATGACTAAGGTGGCTCTTGACGCTTGCACTCCTCCACTTCGGAAAATTTGCCTGAGTGTGCAGAGGGGGGACTTCCCTTTTCTTCTTTCCGCTTGGCCCTTAGTAGGGTCATATCCTAGGCCATACTTGCAAGGATTGTCTTTGAATTCTGGGGGTTCCCTCATGCCTTGGGAATCTGCCCCCAGTCCTTGGTCAGGATGGTAACCATGCTTCAACATCATGCGGGCTACCTTTGTATTTTTGGGAAGTCGCTCTATGTTGGCAATTTCGAGCGCTTGAAAAGATGTTTCAAGGGCCTCTTCAGCCGCATCCACATAAGGCTGGGTAGATGGTCCACTGATCAGGATATCGTCTTCTGCTTGGACCGTGACCAATTTGTCGTCCACTACGAACTTGATTTTCTGGTGGAGCGTTGAAGGTACTGCCTTAGCATCATGAATCCAAGGCCTGCCGAGGAGACAGCTATATGCTGGAGTAATGTCCATGACATGGAAATCGACGTCAAAGATAGTGGGTCCGACTTGAATTGGCAAATTGACCTCCCCCACTACTTCTCGTTTGGATCCGTCGAAGGCTCGAACGATGGTGCTACTTGGGCGCAAATGGGTTCCTTGGATATTCAACTTGTCCAGTGTGCACTTGGGCATCACGTTCAAGGATGACCCATTATCCACAAGAACTTTGGCGATGAGGTACTCCTTGCATTTGACTGAGATGTGCAAGGGCTTGTTATGGTTTGACCCCTCCAGGGGGAGTTCTTCCTCTGTGAAGGTGAGGTGATCGCTTGCCGTAATGTGACCCACGATCCTCTCGACCTTTTCCTGGGATATTGTATGAGGTACATGCGCCTCGCTCAAGACCTTCAGCAGGGCGTTTCTGTGCGGTTCCGAGCTCATTATCAAAGATAGCAATGTTATCTTTGCAGGTGTGCGATTGAGCTGGTCTATAATGGAATACTCACTTTGCCTTATGAACTGGAGTAATTCCTCTGTCTCCTCCTTGGATTCTTTATTTTCTTTTTCTTCTTCGGTCTTTTCATTTTTTCCTTTATTTTTGAGGACATCTTCCTGTGTGTCCTTGGGGGAGTAGACTCTTCCACTTCTAGTCGTGCCCCCAATGCCGGCTATGTTTGTTATTTCTTCTTTTATTGGTACAGCTTTATTTGATTCGTAGAGGAAAGGACGTGGCATAAATAGTCGCACTAGTGTCCTTGCACCCTCTTCTTTATTCTTGAGGACCAACGGCCGAGGCTTATTTTCCTCTTGCGGTGAGTCAACCGTTGGAGTAAGCTTTATTAGGAGTGGCTTTCTTTCCATTCTTCTGATTTGGAAGAGGTGTTAGTTAATCCTTCCTTTTTATTATCTTATTTATTAAGCGTGAAGGAGGGGAAATTAAATATGCAAATGAATGCTTATGCATGCGAGTAGACAGTCATTTGAAAAGAAGATTTTATTTATTTGACAGAAGGTGTACGTTCCCCTATTCTATATTGCGAAGCAACTTTTGGCAAAAGCGGAAAACTTTAAAGAAACCCACAGGCGGGTTTTGATCCCTCTGTATCTCTCTCTCGGCTTCCCAGACATGACGAGCAAGTGCTTCGCTTTGCTTGTGGACCGCCTGGCTCATATCTTCACTGTACTTTTGAGCCTCTTTGATCTTCGCCTCTTGATGAACGACCAAGGCTTGTAGTTCATCGAGCTTCGCAACGGCTCGGTCTTTCTCTTGTAGTACTTGGCCGTACTGAGCTAACCTGTCTCTTTCTTTGCAGCGTAGCTCAGTGAGACTTCTGTTGAGTCTCCGGTTGGCCTCTCGCTCTTGGCGGATATCTAATCGAGTCTTGATGACCTCTTGCGACAACTCCTTGATCGTTTGAGCCTGCTTTGATGATTCAGCCTCAAGGCGTGCTGACTTGGCGGTTATCTCCTGTAGTTGGCTATCCGAACTGGTTCTGGCAGTTTTGGATGCTCGGATAGCTTGTTCGTGGGAGTCAGCACACTAGTCCTTGAGGCGCTCTATTTCATGATCCTTTTTCTTGCCTTGCCTTTGCAGACCGTCTATTGTGAGGATGGATGCTTGCTCTCTTTCCTCAAGGGCCCTCATCTGGGCTCCCATGATTTCCATCCTCTAGGTCAAGGCATTAATTTGAGCCTGCAGCCCTTCATCATTGGCGCTTGTGGTGGGTGTGGTGGAGGGTTGAGCCACCCCTCTTTTCTTTCTCCACGCCTCGTAGTCACTGGTGACAGCCAACCGAGCTTTTCCTAGCTCTCTGTCCCCCATGTAGACTGGCCTCTCCCATGCTTTTCTCACAGCTAGTGAGTTGGCGATTGTGCACGGGTCTCCAAAGAAGCACAGTCCTCCGAGCTCCCCTCGGGAAATAGTAGTTTGGGTCCTCATGAGCTGCCTCATAGCTACTCTAGGTGAGTAGGCTATGCAACCCCTGAGTCCTATCAAGGGTACGCTCAGATAGTCCCCACATCTGATGAGAACTGGGCCGGGTCGGAACCAAGGACAGACCCAGGATAAACTATTGGCGTCCTTTCGTTCCCACTCATCCCTCCACTATGAAGTCAGACGACGTTGGAGGGGGATCTTGGAGAAGCTCCTTAAAGGGTCGGGGAATATCCCCATGTGGCTGGAGGCGTAAAGGTGTGTGGCGCTCCACACAAATAATAATGAAGAGCAGCAGCGGAGTGTTTTTCCCTGCTTTTGGTGGCAGAATTCCACCGAGAGCAGGGTGTCGGCAAGAATTGCAGGCAGGGGACTCTTCGAGTTCACGTCCCAAGCGAAGAAGGCGTCCATGACGGCCTGATCTACTGTGTCGAAGTGGAAGGGGAACAAGACCGTTCCAAAAATTATGAGTGCCAGGGTTTTGTTAAAGGCGACCCACTCTGCCATTTCAGCCAGGTAGGACAGGTGGTCTTCTAGCATTGATACTTTCCAACCCTGGGCGTTCCCCTTCCTTATCAGGGTACTCTGCCGGAATGGTAGTTGAATAAGGGCAGCGACTGGTGCTGCAGGAGTGTATGCCTCGTGGCGGACATGGACCCCGGCTGATTTGGGCCATTTCAACATGGTTTCATACTCCTCTAATGTAGGCACCAAGTCGAACTGCAGAAATTCGAAACACCGCAGATTTGAATTCCAGAAGTGGATTAGTGCCCTTAGGAACACCTGATCGACACAGATCTTTAGAAGGTCCAAAATCCTTCCATAGGATTTTTCAAAGTCAGCGCGGACCTCTGATGGCATTGCCACGCTTAGCCGTTCCAACCTCTCAGTATGGAAACGGGGAATATCCACCTTCTTTGGCTGTCTACTTGTCCCCTCCATTTCTAAAACCAAAATGCATGTTTGATGAAAAGGATGCTTATTTGAATGAATGTAAGTGGTTATTTTCTTATTTATCATGTTTTTCTATATGATGTATGGTAATTGCGTGTATTTTTTATTGAAGAATAAACTATATATATGAATGTTTTATGAGTGTAATGTTTTTTTTGGACCAGGTCTTATTTTGGAAACGGATTTTTGATTATTCATTTGATGTTTACTTGTTTATTTTATAGCCTTTTATCTCTTCTGTCGGAACTACGTGGCTACTTAGCTTACAAAGAACCTGAAACCAGGCTAGCTAAAAGGCAGACTGTCCGAGATAAAATGCGGCTTTATGCGAAAGAATATTTAGCGTCCCTTATCTCTTTTGTCGGAACTGCGTGACTGCTTAGCTTACAAAGAACCTGAAACCAGGCTAGCTAAAAGGCAGACTGTCCGAGATAAGGGTGTTTATTTGTGAAAATATTTTTTGGATTTTTTTTGTTTTGTTGTTTGTTTATGCTGTGCAACAGACAAATGCAAAAAACATATGCACACACAATTCGGTTGTCCGCGAACAGGCGAGAATTCGTTTATATTACGAGGTAGAGTTTTCTTGCAGAAAAGTGTATTGGCAAGGGTTGGTTCTAACTGTTCTCACCAGGCTAAGGCCCCCAAGGTGCCCCCATTATAGGGTCCCCACTCTCTAGCCGTCCGACCATGCTTAGCACTAAGGCCATAGTCGGTCTTGTTGCCAAAAGAGGAAGGTTATCACCTTGAGTGGTGGTTTCCGATCACATTGGTGGGCTCAAGGCCCTCACTACAGCGAACCGTACCTGCCACCCACTCCCTATGGTTTTCTCACTTGCCCCCGGGTATAGAGGGAACTGTTGTGTGCAAGGGTTTGTGTACAATTTTTATTTCAAACAATTGCGTAAGTATAAACAAACAACAATTATTAAAGCCAAACATTAAAACATGTTATAATACAAGTTAAGGGCAAAACCGTTATTTTCTTGGTTTACTTATTTTTAAGCCGGCCCATCACTAAATGGGATCAACTCTCGAGGCTTCCCCAGTGGAGTCGCCATCTGTCGTCGCCGTCTAAAAAAGAGAGGCGGTCGGAGCGACGCGATGGTTTCGACCCTTTTTGTTTTTTGCGTTTTTTATGGGTGGTTACAACGCCTTTAGGTTGTCCGATAACCGGGCTAACCTAGGGGCGAGGTTTTCGAAAAGGTCGTCCTTGGGTTGTCCGATAACCGAGCTAACCCAAGGACTAATTTTGAGGGGTTCTGTGGAGTCGCCACCGATGTTTTTACCAGAAACATCGGAAAAGGGGTTTTAAAAGGCGTTGGTTTTCGAAAACCAACTTTGGTCATTAGAACCAGAGTTGGGTAAGAGAGTTAGTTACGTGTAAAGGAAGTATTAGTTCCTTTACTACGCCCCTTTCGGGCTCCCTATGACAGGCCAGCTATCTAAAAATATTTAAACCGGTGAAAATAACACTTTTGCCCTTTTTATTTTGCGAAATTTAAAATTATGACTACATGGCCCTAATCTATTGCATAATTTAAAATTAAAGCAGTAAAAGTAGAGAGGAAAATTTAAACCTCCGAAGCAAGCTTTTTATTTTATTTCTTTAAAAGAAATGGGTACTTTTTGGCAGCCCTTCACTCTACACGACGCTGGAAACTCTTCTAGACGCCGAAAAACGCTCACAAAAGCACTCAGAAGCTCCGGAAATGCGTCGGAGGGATTCTAGAGAGAAGTTTTCGAGAGAAGGGAGAGCTAAAGCTGTGTGGTGTGTGGAAATGAGGGGGGAGAGCCCTTATTTATAGGTTTTCGTGCCTGACAGTGGCGAGACCGCCGTTCTCGTCTGACAAGGTCGAGACCGCCGTCTCGCCAAACGAGACCGCCATCTCGTCCTGCGCAAGTGGCGAGACCGCCGTCTCGCCATTTGCAGGTGGCGAGACCGCCATCTCGTCAAACGAGACGGCGGTCTCGCCACTTGCCTGAGGCGAGACGGCGGTCTCGATTTCGAGACAGCGGTCTCGTCCCAAAGAGGCGAGAAAACTTATTTTTTGTACAAAAAACCCCTCCTATCCTAGTATGGGGCCTAATAGTCTCTCCTAATGGCTTGTTAGGCTTCGTCCATTTTCGAATAGGAGGTCTTCTTCTCTTTATTTGGAGACCGGGCAAGATTTGGGGTCTACATCTCCTTTTTTTTCGTTTACTTAGACAGGGTTATTTATGTGGTCTAGTCGAAAATTGAAAGAAGAGAAGCAGATGGTAAGAAGTATTCTTTATTAATTAATAAGGGAATATGTGCCCTAAAATGCCCGAGGGTCGGGCTAGCCCCGGGGGATAATCTCTAACAATCATGGGGTTTACATCCCTTAAATGAAGAAAAAGTTCTCCTAATGACTAGGGTAGCTCTTGACGCTTGCACCCCTCCACTTCGGAAAATTTGCTTGAGTGTGCGGAGGGGAGACTTCCCTTTTCTTCTTTCCGCTCGACCCTTAGTAGGGTCATATCCTAGGCCATACTTGAAAGGATTGTCTTTGAATTCTGGGGGTTCCCTCATGCCTTGGGAATCTGCCCCCAGTCCTTGGCCAGGATGGTAACCGTGCCTCAACATCATGCGGGCTACCTTTGTGTTTTTGGGAAGTCGCTCTATACTAGCAATTTTGAGCGCTTGAAAAGAAGTTTCAAGGGCCTCTTCAGCCGCATCCATGTAGGGTTGGGTGGACGGTCCACTGATCAAGATGTCATCTTCTGCTTGGACCGTGACCAACTTGTCATCCACTATGAACTTGACTTTTTGGTGGAGCGTTGAAGGTACTGCCTTAGCGTCATGAATCCAAGGCCTGCTGAGAAGACAACTATATGCTGGAGTAATATCCATTACATGGAAATCGACATTGAAGATAGTGGGTCCAACTTGAATTGGAAAATCAACCTCTCCCACTACTTCCCGTTTTGATCCGTCGAAGGCTCGAACAATAGTGTTGCTTGGGCGCAGACGGGTTCCTTGGATAGTCAACTTGTCCAGTGTGCACTTGGGCATCACGTTTAAGGATGACCCGTTATCCACAAGAACTTTGGCGATGAGGTACTCCTTGCACTTGACTGAGATATGCAATGGCTTGTTGTGGTTTGACCCCTCGAGGGGGAGTTCTTCCTCTGTGAAGGTGAGGTGATCGCTTGCCGTGATGTGACCGACGATCCTCTCAACCTTTTCTTGGGATATGGTATGAGGTACGTGCGCCTCGCTCAAGACCTTCAGCAGGGCGTTTCTATGCGGTTTCGAGCTCATTATTAAAGATAACAACGTAATCTTTCCAGGTGTGCGATTGAGCTGGTCTATAATGGAATACTCGCTTTGCCTTATGAACTGGAGTAATTCCTCTGTCTCCTCCTTGGATTCTTTACTTTCTTTATCTTCTTCGGTCTTTTTATTTTTTCCTTTATTTTTGAGGACCTCTTCTTGCGAGTCCTTGGGGGAGTAGACTCTTCCACTCCTAGTCGTGCCCCCGATGCCGGCTATATTTGTTATTTCTTCTTTTATTGGTGAAGATTCTCCATATCTCCACGGTACAACTTTATTTGATTCGTAGGGGAAAGGACGTGACATAAATAGTCGCACTGGTGTCCATGCCCCCTCTTCCTTATTCTTGAGGACCAACGGTCGAGGCTTATTATCCTCTTGTGGCGAGTAGATCGTTGGGATAAGCTTTATTAGGAGTGACTTTCTCTCCATTCTTCTGATTTGGAAGACGTGTCAGTTAATCCTTCCTTTTTATTATCTTATTTATTAAGAGTGAAGGAGGGGAAATTAAATATGCAAATGAATGATATGCATGCAAGTAGACAATTGTAGAATAAAGAAATTTCATTTATCCGTTTAGAAGGTGTACATTCCCCTACTCCATACTACGAAGCAACTTTTGACAAAAACGAAAAAGGCTAAAGAAACCCGCAGGCGGGTCTTGATCTTTATGTAATTTTCTTTTGGCTTCCCGGACGTGACGAGCAAGTGCTTCACTTTGCTTTTGGACCGCCTGGCTCATGTCTTCACTATACTTTTGAGCCTCTTTAATCTTCGCCTCTTGATGGACGACCAAGACTTGCAGTTCATCGAGCTTTGCAATGGCTCGGTCTTTCTCTTGTAGTACTTGGCCGTACTGAGCTAACCCATCTCTTTCTTTACAACGTAGCTCAATGAGACTTTTGTTGAGTCTCTGGTTGGCCTCTCGCTCTTGGCGTATGTCTGATCGAGTCTTGGTGAGTTCTTACAATAACTCCTTGATCGTCTGAGCATGTTTTGCTGATTCGGCCTCAAGGTGTGTAGAATTGGCGGTTATCTCTTGAATTTGGCTATCCGAGCTGGTTCTGGCAGTTTTGGATGCTCGGATAGCTTGCTCGTTTGAGTCAGCACACTGATCCTTGAGGCGCTCTATTTCATGATCCTTTTTCTTGCACTCCCTTTGCAGACCATCAATGGTGAGGATAGATTCTTGCTCTCTTTCTTCAAGGGCCCTCATCTGGGCTCCCATGATTTCTATCCCCTGGGTCAAGGCGTTGACTTGAGCCTACAACTCTTCACTATTGGCGCTTGTAATGAGTGTGGTGGATGGTTGAGACATCCCTCTTCTTTGTCTCCACACCTCATTGTCACTGGAGACAGTCACTCGAGCTTTTCCTAGCTCTCTATCTCCCATATAGACTGGTCTCTCCCATGCTCTTCTCACAGCTAGTGAGTTGGCGATTGTGCATGGGTCTCCGAAGAAACACAGTCCTCCGAGTTCCCCCTGAGAAATGGTAGTTTGAGTCCTCATGAGCTGTCTCATAGCTACTCTAGGTGAGTAGGCTATGCAACCCCTGAGTCCTATCAAGGGTACGTTCGGATAGTCTCCACATCTGATGAGAACTGGGCCAGGTCGGAACCAAGGGCAGACCCAGGATAAACTGTTGGCGTCCTTTTGTTCCAACTCGTCCCTCCATTCTGAAGTTAAGCGTCGTTGGAGAGGGATTTTGGAGAAGCTCCTTAAAGGATCGGGGAATATCCTCATGTGACTGGAGGCGTAAAGGTGCGTAGTGCTCCACACAAATAGCATTGAAGAGCAGCAGCGAAGTGTTTTTCCTTGCTTCTGGCGGCAAAATTCCACCAAGAGCAAGGTGTCGGCAAGAATTGCAGGCAAGGGACTCTTCGAGTTCACGTCCCAGGCGAAGAAGGCGTCCATGACGGCTTGATCCACTGTGTCGAGGTGGAAGGGAAACAAGATTGTTCCAAAAATGATTAAAGCCAGGGTTTTGTTGAAGGCGACCCACTCTGTCCTTTCAGCCAAGTTGGACAGGTGGTCCTCTAACATCGAGACCTTCCAACCCTGGATGTTCCCTTTTCCTATCAGGGTAGTCTGCCGGAAGGGTAGTTGAATGATGGCAGCGACTTGTGTTGCAGGAGTGTACGCCCCGTGGCGGATATGGACCCCAGCTGATTTGGGTCATTTCAACATAATCTCATACTCCTCCAAAGTTGGCACCATATCGAACTGCGGAAGTTCAAAGCATCGCAGACTGGAGTTCCAAAAGTGAATTAATACCCTGAGGAACACTTGATCGACACAGATCTTTAATAGGTCGAGAATCCGTCCATAGGATTTTTCAAAGTCGGCGCGGACCTCCGGTGGCATTATCGCGCAAAGCCATTCCAACTTCTCAGTATGATAGTGGGGAATATCCACCTTCTTCAATTGTCTACTAGTCCCCTCCATTTTTCTAAAACCAAAATGCATGTTTTATGAAAAATGATGCTTATTTGAATGAAAGTGAGTGTTTATTTTTGTTTATCATGTTTTGTATGATGTTTACGTTTTTTTTGAAAAATAAACTACCTATATGAATGATTTGGGATGTTTTATGAGTTAGGTCCCATTTATGGTTTTGGAAATGATTTTTTTATTTTTTTATTTATTGTTATTTTTATAGCCTTTTATCTCTTCTATCGAAACTGTGTGGCTACTTATCTTACAAAGAACCTGAAACCAGGCTAGCTAAAAGGCAGACTGTCTGAGATAAAATATGGCTTTATGCGAAAGAATATTTAGCATCCCTTATCTCATCTGTCGGAACTGTGTGGCTACTTAGCTTACAAAGAACCTGAAACCAGGCTAGCTAAAAGGCAGACTGTCCGAGATAAGGGTGTTTATTGCGAAAATATTTTTCTTGTGATTTTTCTTCTGTTGTTTGGTTATGCTATGCAACAAACAAATGCAACAAACATATGCACACACAATTCGATCATCCACGAACAGGCGAGAATTCGTTTTTATCACGAGGTAGGGTTTTCCTGCAGAAAAGTGATTTGGCGAAGGTAGGTTCTAACTGTTCTCACAAAGGCTAAGGCCCCCAAGGTGCCCCCATTATAGGGTCCCCACTCTCCAGCCTTCCGATCATGCTTAGCACTAAGGTCATAGTCAGTCTTTGTGCCAAAAGAGGAAGGTTATCACCTTGAGTGGTGGTTTCCGATCACACCATTGGGCACAAGGCCATCACTACAGCGAACCGTACCTGCCACCCACTCCCTATGGATTTCTCACTTGCCCTCGGGTATAGAGGGAACTGTTGTGTGCAAGGGTTTTGTGTACAATTTGTATTTCACACAATTGCGTAAGTATAAACAAGCAACAATTGTTAAAGCCAAACAATAAAACATGTTATAATACAAGGTAGGGTAAAAGCGTGATTTTCTTGGTTTATTTATTTTTCAGCTGGCCCATCACTAAATGGGATCAACTCTCTAGGCTTCCCCAGTGGAGTCGCCATCTGTCGCCACCGTCAAAACGAGGGCGGTCGGAGCGACGCGATGGTTTCCGACTTTCCATTTTTCGCGTTTTTATTGGTGGTTACAACGCCTTTAGGTTGTCCGATAACCGGGCTGAACCTAGGGGCGATGTTTTCGAAAGGGTGCTCTTGGATTGTCCGATAACCGGGCTAACCCAAGAGCTATTTTTGAAGGGTTCTCTGGAGTCGCTACCGATGTTTTTACCGGAAACATCGGAAAAGGAATTGAAAGGCGTTGGTTTTCGAAAAACCAACTTTGGTCGTTAGAACTAGAGTTGGGTAAGGGAGTTAGTTACGTGTAAAGGAAGTGTTAGTTCCTTTACGACGCCCCTTTCGGGTTCCCTATGATAGGCCAGCTATTAAATGATTAAACCAGAAAAATACGCTTTTACCCTTTTATTTTGCGGAATTTAAAGATTATGACTACATGGCCCTAATGTCTATTGCATAATTTAAATAAAGCAGTAAAAGATAGAGAAAGAGAGTAGAGACCTCCAAAGCAAGCTTTTCTATTAATTTCCTTGAAAATAGGGTGCTTTGTGGCAGCCCTTCACTCTACACAGTGTCGGAACCTCTCAAAAACGCTATAAAAACCTCGAAAGACACTCAGAAGCTCCGGAAATGCGTCGGAGGGATTCTAGAGAGAGAAACTAGTGATGTGACTAGAGAGAGAATGAGAGAGGTGTGTGGAATGAGGGGAATGGAGGCCCTATTTATAGGGATTCGCGCCTGTCAGGTCGAGACGGCGGTCTCGCCACTTGTGCAAGGCGAGACGGCGGTCTCGACCCAAAAAGGCGAAAATCCTTATTTTTGTGCCAAAAATCCCTCCTATCCTAGTATGGGGCCTAATAGTCTCTCCTAGTGGCTTCTTAGGCTTCGTCCATCTTCGAAAAGGAGGTCTTCTGATCTTTATTGTGAGGCGGGGCAAGATTTGGGGTCTACAGTACTGCATGTTATGTATTGAATATTTGGATGGTAGAAAGCTTAATGTTGCTCATTTAAAAATATTTGGATGTAAATGCTTTGTTTTAAATAATGGAAAAGATAACTTAGGAAACTTTGACTCCAAAGCCGATGAGGGCATTTTCTTAGGTTATTCACTAACTAGGAAAGCATATAGAGTGTTCAATAGAAGAACTTTAAATGTTGAAGAATCTATACATGTCACCTTTGATGAAATTGTAGACCTTGAGGGAAATCCTCTTGAGTCAAATAAAGAACTTGCAGGTGATGATGAGTACATAAGGGAGGCTCTAGAAGAAATGTATTTGAATGAGAATGAGTCATCTCAACCAACTGAATTAGCAAAAGAATGGCAATCACCAAGAGGACTTTCAATGGAAGATATAATTGGTGATATCTCAAAAGGGGTAAGAACAAGAAATATGACAAATTTTTGTATGTCTGTAGCTTTTGTTTCACAGATTGAACCCAAAAGTGTTGAAGAAGCGCTTAAAGATGACCAATGGTGCATAGCAATGCAAGAAGAACTTAATCAATTTGAAAGGAATCAAGTCTGGGAATTAATTCCAAGAGAAGAATCACATCAAGTAATTGGAACAAAATGACTATTTAGAAACAAACTTGATGAAGATGGAAATAACAAAAAATAAAACCAAACTTGTTGCCAAAGGTTACTGTCAAGAGGAAGGTATTGATTATGATGAAACTTACGCTCCTGTTGCCAGGTTAGAGGCTATACGCCTACTTCTTGCTTATGCCTCATTGATGAAATTTAAATTATATCAAATGGATGTTAAAAGTGAATTTTTAAATGGGTTTATCAAAGAAGAAGTATATGTGGAACAACTCCCTGGATTTGAAGATTTTAAATATCCCAATCATATTTTTAAATTGAAGAAAGCCTTATATGGTTTAAAACAAGCTCCTAGGTCTTGGTATGAAAGATTAAGTAGTTTTCTAACTTCAAATGATTTTTCTAGAGGAAAAATTGATTTAACTTTGTTTATTAAGAAAGTAAAAGAACATATCTTATTAGTTCAAGTATATGTCGATGATATCATTTTTGGATAAACTGATAATTCCTTGTGTGCAGAATTTGCTAAGATAATGCAGGGTGAATTTGAAATGTCAATGATGGGAGAATTAACATTCTTCATTGGACTTCAAATTAAACAACACAAAGATGGAATTTTTGTCTCTCAAATCAAATACTGCAAAGAGATTCTCAAGAAATTTGGAATGGACACTTCAAAGGAAGCTAACACACCCATGGGAACTTCATGCTATTTAGACAAGGATGAATCAGGTTTGGAAATTAATCAATCTATGTATAGAGGTATGATAGGTTCACTGTTATACTTAACTGCAAGTAGACCTGATATTATGCATTCTGTTTGTGTGTGTGCTAGATTTCAAGCATGTCCAAAAGAATCTCATTTAACTGTAGTGAAAGGTTAAAAATATTTAAAAGGAACTACAGGCTTTGGCTTATGGTATCCATCTGAAGCTTCTCCTAGTTTAATAGGTTATTCTGATGCTGATTATGGTGGATGTAAAATAGATAGAAAGAGTACTAGTGGAACATGTCATTTGTTAGGATCATCATTAGTGTCTTAGCATTCTAAGAAACAAGCATGTATTGTTTTATCCACTACTGAAGCTGAATATATTGCAGCTGGTAATTGTTGTGCTCAAATTTTGTGGATGAAACAACAATTAGAAGACTATAGTATCTTTCTAAGTGATATTCCTTTGATGTGTGATAATACAAGTGCAATAAATCTTACTAAAAATCCAGTAATGCAGTCTAGAACTAAACATATAGAGATTAGACATCATTTCTTAAGAGATCATATTAGTAAAGGAAATTGTAGAATTGAATATGTTGATACAAAACATCAATTAACAGATATTTTTACTAAACCTCTTCCCAAGGATAGATTCTATGATCTTAGAAGAGACTTAGGAATATTAGAAATAGCTTAAAATCTGCTTAACTAATCAATTTTTGTATGATTGTACTGTAATAATCGATTATGTAGGGTGTTAATCGAATATCATGTGTCTAAACCTTAAAAAATTGATGATCTCTCTGGAATAATCGATTATTTGAAGCAATAATTGATTATCTACACCTAAATGTTCAAAACCTGAAGTTTCTCTCCGGAATAATCGATTATTTCAAGCAATAATCCATTAACCACTCATTTAATCGATCAACAACATCAGTTAATCGATTATCTGGTTCAATTGTTGGTTTAATCGATTAACTAAAGCTTTAATCGATTAAATTGGGACGTTTTTTGTTTTCTAGCTATTCCAAACGGCTCTTTTGGCTCTCCTTCACTTCAATATGACCATTTATGACCGTTGTTATTGTTCTCTATATATAGGAAGCCTTCATTTCACTTCTCCACACCTCAAATTCTTGAACCAAGCATTCTAGCATCATTCAAGCCTTCTTGCTTTCTCCAAACCTCACTTGCCTTCAAAAATCTCTTGTTTTTCTTCTAATCCTAATGGCTTCCTCTTCTCGTACTAAGATTCCCACAAGAAGAAGATTTGCTCCTGCCTATCATCCCCATCCAAATTCTATTTAAGGATGGATCTCAGATGATGAGGGTAGACAAGAATTTCTCACCTTCTGGAAGGAAAGGGGTATCATTACTCCAAAATACATTATTGGTGATCAATTCATCAATAGGGGATTTAATTTTCTGAATCTTCTTAAAATTAAAGGCGTTCTCCCATTTATCCAAATGCAATGTACTTACTACCCTGATTTAGTTAGGGTATTCTATTCTCGTTTTAAATTTAGAGATCAAGTAGCCACTTCTCGTGTCATGGGTGTAACTATCATTCTTGATGACGATATATGGGAAAATGTTGCCCATTTTAATGTTAGAGATGATGCTATTAATATTTTTGCGGAGTTAGACGACTTTGATAGAATTATGGCTTACCGTTCTTTTCTCCGCAATCCCTCCATGGAGATTGGGAGTCTTCTTCTGGCCAGCCCATTGAAGAAGGAGGAACGATTGCTACTGCATCTTATTGTCTGGATTTTTTGTCCCCGGGTAACCAACCATGCCCAATGCTCTTCCATTGATCTTCGCATTATTCATGCCATCATGAATAATGAGCCAATAGACTGGGGTAGTCTAGTCACCATGACAATGCTTAAAGCTAAGCGTCATCCTACTTTCAAAATTCCATATGCTCTTCTTATTTCTCGTATTTTAGAATACAAACGAGTGAATGTTGAAGGAGAGCAGGCGATCAGGACGATAAATTCAAATCGCATGCTTGGTAGGATGGTAACTCAGTTACAAATGGTGCATGTCAATGAAATCTATGTGCACAAAGACGACACTCCCAACATGGCTGAAAATGCTGAAGATTCTGATGAAGAGATGCCTCCTGCTGCTGAGTTTCCTACTGAACATATTCATAATGCTGGGACATCTTCTGCCCCTCCTGCATCCCGTCAATCTATGGAAGAGATGTTGTTTGACATGAATCAGAGAATGCAGGCATTTTTCACCCTCTCTGAAGAACGACATCATGAAATCATTCGCCATATCTCAGATGTAGATCATAGGGTTTGTAATCTAGAGGACAGATTTGATGCTCAATTCAATAGCGACAGTGAAGAGTTTTAATCTCTTCCTCATATATTCTTGTTTGTATTTATTTTAATTTATGGAATAAAATTGATATTTTTGCTTTGGTTGAGGGGGAGCTTTCATTTTTTTTATCATAATCAAAATAGGGGGAGAAAATATTTAAAGCCTCTTATGTTTATTAAATTCAAATATTATCTGGTATGTTTAATGTTTTTGTTAGATGTGACAAATAAAACAGGTTATTACAAAGGGCTTTAAAGGAAATTTTGATCATCATCAAAAAGGGGGAGATTGTTGAAACATACAAGGATATGACTGTTGAATATACAAGGATATAAAGCTTGTAGATTTTGATGATGATTCAAGAATAAAGAGCTTCAATATTTGAAGACTTGTAATATTATGTAATAACTCTGTTTCTATGATTTTGAGTCTGTAATATTAGAGTTTAAGATAGCCAGCACATAGTCCACTCTTTAAAGGTTCTAAAAACTCATTTTTATCAAAACCATACTGGATTAATCGATTAAATGGCAGGATAATCGATTATTACAGAGAGAAAACCATTTTCAGCATCTGCTCTCTGGAATAATCGATTAAACCCTCTATTAATCAAATAATTGGGTTGTTAATCGATTAAATGCCCAGTTAATCGATTAAATTGAGCTGTTTTGGGTTCCCTGCGAATTTTGCTCTGGAATAATCGATTAACACTCAATATAATCGATTATTTTTGTCAGATATGTGTTTTGAATTTCAAAATTGGACCAAATTTCGAAAACCCTATTCCCAATTCATTTGGTTTCGAAAATCCCCAATTCCCAAACCTTAATCTTTCTACTTAAGGTTCTCTAAGGCTCTTTGCAAAGTGAACAACCTTTTTCAAACAAAAGTTGAGAGCTGTGATTGCCAGAGAACTATTTGTTGGAGGAAAAAAGGGCTTTTGAAACCTAGTGTGGGCTAGAAGCGATAATAATCACTGAGTGGGTTTTCTTAGTGGATTGTGTGTTGTGTCGTCTCTAGGGAAAGTTGTTCTTCATCCTTTGTGGGATTCAAAGGAGGTGTTCATCTCTTGTGTGACTCAAGAGAGGTATATTCTTTACCTTATCTTTTTATTTGTAATCTGATTGTATAACTGTGATTATAGTGACAACGTTAATCCTCTGTTTGAGTGATTAGCAACTGGACGTAGGGTCCACTACTAAAAAATATACTTTCTACGTTGTCATTTAACGTCGGTTATAACTGAGACGACATAAAAAGTACTTTCCACGTCGGTTCCCGGATGAACCAACGTTGAAAGATGAATATTAAACACATTCTACGTCGGTTTTAGTCAACCGACGTAGAAAATACTTTCTACGTCGGTTCCCATATGAACCGACATTGAAAGTCTTTTATTTTTTATTTTTTTTTCACTTATTGAAAGTCTATTTTTTTTTCACCCAAAAATTCACTTAAATTTGAAAATTGTTACTAGCAAGATTCAAACTCAGGATTTTAGAATTGAAAACTAATACTCTAACCACTAAACTATCATAATTTTCTAATAATAACTTACAAATAAATTATATTTATATACAAATAAATATATATCCATGTAAATATATATTTATTTGTATATATTTTTTGGAAAGTATTTTTATTTTTTTTCAGCCAAAAATTCACTTAAGTTAATGAATTGTCACTGACAACATTTGAACCCGAGTATTTTAGAGTTGAAAGTGAATATCCCAACCACTAAACTACTATAATATTTTTTATAATAACTTACAAATAAATTATATTGGTATTTTTCGATCGAGGGTGAAAGTGGGATTGACTCTCGCTTGAGTGAAAATATGTTAAAGCTTACGGAAATTCACTCACTCAAGCCTCGCTTGAGCGAAAATTGGTATTTTTCGCTTAAGAGTGAATGACGCGTTTCCCAAATTTATTTTATATCATTATATAAATAAAATTATAAAGATTATATTACTGTCATTAAATTACAAACTCATATAAAGATACCTGCTCACAAATTAAGCATGAAATTTTGAAAACCCACTTGACACACACTTTCACTTTCGAGTGTGCCCTCACATCCAACATATAAATATATAAATATATAACTATATAAATATATCAAAATATATAAATATATTTGTATTTATATATTTATATATTTACACGGATATATATTTATTTGTATATAAATATAATTTATTTGTAAGTTATTATAAAAAAATTCTAGTAGTTTAGTGGTTGGAGTATCGGCCTCCAACTCTAAAGTACTTGGGTTCGAATCACGCCAATGACAATTCTCTTAAAAAATTAATAAACTTCTAAAAAATATAATATAAAAAGAGGGGAGACTTTTAGATAAATAAAGGGGTAAAGGGGTTGTAAATAAATAAAAATTATTAATTTAAAAAATCGATTGTGTAATACTCTATCCTTGCTCTATTTACTTTACACAACAATTTAATCGGTGAAATTTGGAGAAAATTTTAAAACCCTAATTTTTGTTTAAGAAACCAATTCCAAAAACCTCTTGGTTTTTTACCGTAAACGCAAACATTCCGCTGCGCGATTCTAACATCATATATAACAACTAGCTCTCTTAACCTTTAAACATACAGTTTTGATTAAGTTTTTTGAAAATATTTTTGCTTACTTCTTAGATAAAATCATATTTTTTATTACACAAAATCTTGGAGACTATCTTGATTCTATTGTGCGATTCTAACATCATATATAACAACTAGCTCTCTTAACCTTTAAACATACAGTTTTGATTAAGTTTTTTGAAAATATTTTTGCTTGCTTCTTAGATAAAATCATATTTTTTATTACACAAAATCTTGGAGACTATCTTGATTCTATTTTTCCATGATCAAAGTTTGTATTTAAAGTTTCATTAGAACTTTTTACCTAGGGTTATTTTTCTATATTTTGCCACTACTGTTTTGAGGTGAAATCTTTTTTGTAATTTTGTAATTTGATGAATGTTGCATGTCCTAAATTGGGGTTTTGGGAGTTGTGGTGGTGATAGGTTTGTCAGTGGCTTTTGGGAAGAGTTGTTTTTTTGAGGTTCAAAAAGACTCTTGAAATATATAGGTTTTCTATTTTGTAAAACTATTGTAATTTTTAGTAGAATTCTTAGTTTTGGAAAAGGACCGAATGTAATTTTAGTAACGAGTGAACCAATATAAATTCAGTGTTATTTTTCTTTCTTTATCTCTCTTGTTACTAATTTATTTCTTTACATATTCTTATTATTTTTTATTCACAACTCCTAAATCTATATTCATTGTGGTTAAATGAAATTTTCATTCTTTACTTGAATAAATAAATCTTGAAAAAAATTAAAAATTTCAATTCATAACCCATGTTAAATGTAATTTTTTATTCTATCATATTTCACAACAAAAATATATGATATATTGGTAACTATCATAACAAACATCCAGGCAACTCAATTTATTATTATTATAATTATAAAAAGAATCAATCACAATAAAAATAATTAAAAATTAATATTATATTAGTAAATGGAGTTGTTAGAAAGATGTTTTCAGATAAGATGTCAAAATATATCTTTCCTTTCTAAATGCTAACCAAGTCATCATAATCACCTTGTCTAATTCTTTCTTTGATTGCACCATATTAATGCGGTCTTTGTGCTTCTCATTCAAGTCAATCGAAAAATTCAACCCTTAAAACATGTCACTATTCTCCTCCCAACCTTTTCCTCCACTCGTCACCTCCAACTTCACATTCATCAACTCCGAATGCTACTACTGTGAAATCCTAACCTTGTCATCGTCACCACATGCCTCTTCCATAATTGAATTCATACAAGGCTCAACACTTTTTGTGTTCGCTACAATCACCTCTTGGAACATACATTTCACCAATGTCAAACTTTGACAAGTAATAAAATAAATTTCAAAAAGTTTCAAATTAAAAAATAATCATATATTTAAATCACCATATCAAAATTCAAAATTTATGAAAAGATTTTGATTTAATACATGTTTAAATTTTACAATAACACTAACAAGCTATATGGTGAATTCATTAAATAATTCATCTGTTAAGTGGTAAAAATTTGATATAATTATGTTTTGAATTGTTATGCAATCACTTAACTTATGTTAATTCTAATATATTTTCTCCTAATGTAGGATGAATTTGAGAATCACTATAAAAAAAGCCTATTATCTACAAAATATTACCTACGGATAAAAATCCGTAGGTAAATTATATTAAACTAAAACAATTGTCACTAGCAAGAATCGAATCCAAGTACCTTAAAGTTGAAAACTGATACTCCAACCATAAGCTATTAGGATATTATAATAATAATTTATAAATAAATTATAGTTATATTTATTCGTGCAAATATATAAATATATAAATATATAAATATATAAATATATAAATATATAAATATATAAATATATAAATACATAAATACATAAATATAAATATATAAATATATAAATATAAATATAAATATAAATATAAATATAAATATAAATATAAATATAAATATATAAATATATAAATATATAAATATATAAATATATAAATATATAAATATATAAATATATAAATATATAAATATATAAATATATAAATATATAAATATATAAATATATAAATATATAAATATATAAATATATAAATATATAAATATATAAATATATAAATATATAAATATATAAATATATCAAAATATAAATATATCAAAATATAAATATATTTATATTTATATATTTTATATTTATATATTTACGCGATAAATATAAATATAATTTATTTGTAAGTTATTATCAAAATATCCTAATAGCTTAGTAGTTGGAGTATCATCCTCCAACTCGAGGTACTCGGGTTCGAATCCTGTCAATGACAATTCCCTTAATCTAATAATAGTTCAAAGTTCCAAAAATATAATAAATAATAAAAATATAATATAAAGGGGAGGGGGGGGGTCCTAGGTAATAATAAAAAATAAGGGAGAGGGTTGTCGTAAATAAAAATATTATGTTTAGGTGAGTGTGCATTCCGTAGGTAAAGTAACATTACCTACGAATTTTACTCGTAGATAATAAGCGTTTTTTTTGTAGTGAATACCTTGATACAAGAGTAAGAAAAATATTTGTCAGCATAATTGGAGCAAAACTTGAAGAAGGAAAAATATTTTTCAGCATGGAAGTCGCTCGAGCAAGATGGACTCTCGCTTGAGCGAATATCAATTATTATTCTCTAGAAGTTAGTCGCTCAAGCGCAAGTAAATTCGCTTGAGCGAATATTAGTTATTCTTCTCTGGATCTCACTCGCTCAAGCGAGCAAATTGTCGCTTGAGCGAAAATAGGGAATTTTTGCTTGAGCGAGCGTTGTCGCTTGAGCGAAAGACGCGAGGCCTAATTTTTCCTATAAAAAGATAAGATGTGTTTTGAGAAAAGCAAGCGATTTTGGGGAGAAGAGGCGTGACTACTGCTAGGGTTTCATCCAATCTTCATCAATTCTTCACTTCTTCCACATTTGGAGCACTGTAATGGCCAACATGAGTGGCTAACTTCATTCTCTTGGGATTTGGTGCACTTCCTTTGAACTCTTTTGTATCTTGGTGATATTTTGAGATATTAATCTATGCTTTGATGTTGTTATTCTTATCTTCTGTGCTTTGGAATGATTTATTCTTGATGTTTGGGGTATGATTGAAAAATATATCTTGAACCCTAGATCATGGTAAGAATATTTGTTACGTTAATTGCCAAGAATGGAATGAATGTATCAATTGCTTAACACCCTAAACCTAATGCTAGAAAATCTCTTACTTGTGTGCGAAATCAACATTTATTAGGTTTTCTTATAAATCTCATGTGTGAGAAACCAACATGGATGATTTGAGTAGGTGACATCAACATTGTTAGGTTAATTGATGTGCTTAATTGACATAGCCATTGCAAAAGAGGGATAAGAAAGGAAGTCACTCCTAAGTGACTTTAATTGATCTTTTCTCAATAATTTACAATTATTTGTCATTTAATTTTAATTCAACTCTTTATGTAAAACCCATTTTGTTTTAATCCACTTAATAAGCATATAATTGAGAATTTCTATTGAAACCGTTCCTCGTGGGATCGACTTTTATTTAATCGAAATACTATACTGCAATTGATAAATTTGGTACTTTTGCCAATAAGTCAACAAGTATTTCTGGCGCCGTTGCCGGGGAACGGTGTTTTTTGAGAATTCTTTGTTTAACTTATTGAGTATTTTATTTTTATTTCTGTGTTGTTTTATTTTTTCAGTTTTATTTTGCTTAATTATTGTCCAGTGCTAATCTTTGCTTGAGTTATTATTTGATTTATGCGTTTAAGAGGACATGTATCTTCAGAGCAGTTAGAATTTAATCTGGAGATTGAAAAAACCCCTCAGAGGAACCGAGGTAGAAGAAGAAGAGAAACTCAAGAACAAGCAACAGGAGAATTTATTAACCCTTCTCATACACTCAATTTACCAAACCCAATCATAGAAGACATGGCGGAGGAAGGAGCAAATCAAAATCCAAATCCACCTAGAAGAATGTTGAACATTCAAGGACTTGATGTTGCAAATAATGATCATGAAGAATGTTGATTTTGATGATGATCCAAGAGCTTAAAGACTTAGAGTATTGAAGATTGAAGATTGATGATTTCTGTATTGTAATAACTCTATTTTAGTTTGATTGAGTCTGTAATTATAGAATCTAAGATAGCTGGTACATAGTCTGTAACTTAGAAGCTTCAAAAAGCTCAAATTTATCATTCAGGCTCGGCTTTAATCGATTAAATAGGTAAATAATCGATTAAAACAGTGAGAAAACCACTTTCTATACAAAGTCACTGTTTTAATTGATTAAACAGCAAAATAATCGATTATTTCGTACCGTTCCATATAGATAATCGATTATTTCACCAAATAATCGATTAATCCAGAGAGGTTTGGGTTCTGACGTATTTGGCTCTGTTTTAATCGATTATCACTCCAAATAATCGATTATTTCAGTCTGTTTTTCATTTTAAATTTCAAATTAACCCTATTTTCGAAAACCCAATTACCATTAACCCTAGTTTCAAAATCCCCAATTCCTAAACCCTAATTTCCCTACTTAAACTCTCCTTTGGCACTCAGAAAAAGAAGAACAACTCTTTCCATACAAAAGTTAAGTGTTGTGAGTGCCAGAGAACTGTTTGTTGCAAGGAAAGGGGGCTTTTGGAACCTGGTGTGGGCTAGAAGCGATAAGAATCACTAAGTGGAGTTCTTAGTGGATTGTGTGTTGTGCCATCTCTGGGGAAAGTTGTTCTTCATCTCTTGTGGATTTCAAGAGAGGTGTTGTCTTTACTTTATCTCTTTCATTTGTAATTTGTTTTGTAACAATTTGTTCTTAGTGACAGCGTTAATCCTCTTTTGAGTGATTAGCAACTGGACGTAGGGTCTTTTGATCCGAACCAGTATAAACCTACTGTGTAATCTTCTCTACTCTTCTCTATTTACATTTACACAGTTTTTAATCGGTAAAATTTGGGGAAAATTTTGAAAACCTAATTTTTATTAAGAAACCAATTCACCCCCCTCTTGGTTTTTGTCCAGACCACGCGAACATTCCGTTGCGCGATTCTAACAAGTGGTATCAGAGCTTGCTTTGATAGTCATTCAAACTTTTCGAAAATGGCCGGACAAAATCAAACTTTTGCCGAAGGTGCGTCTATCAACAGACCCCCACTTTTTGCGGGTCAAAATTATCCTTTTTGGAAAGTACGTATGCAAATATTTTTAGAGTCTGTTGATAGAGGCGTTTGGGACGCTATTTTAAACGGTCCATTTATTCCTAAAACTACTGAGAACGGTGTTGACGTTCTTAAACCTTTTTCTAGATGGACTGTAGAAGAAAGTCGAAAAGCACAATTTGATGTTAGGGCTAGAAACATTATTTCATCTGCTCTAACCCTTGATGAGTTTTATAGAATTTCAGTTTGTAAAAGTGCACAGGAAATGTGGGAAATGCTAAGGGTGACCCACGAAGGAACTGACGACGTCAAAAGAGTGCGTAAAAACTCCCTAATCCAAGAATACGAGATGTTCCGGTTGCAACCCGGCGAAACGATTTTCGACGTTCAAAAGCGTTTCACTCATATTGTGAATCATCTCACCGGATTAGGTAAAGTATTTGACGTTGATGAATTAAATGTTAAAATTTTGAAATCTTTGGATAGGAAATGGCAACCTAAGGTGACGGCCATCTCGGAGTCACAAAATCTTGCCACTATGTCTATGGCGGCGTTATTTGGAAAGCTTAGAGAGCATGAACTTGACCTTGGAAGACTAAATGAGGAAGAGGGTCAATATCAAAAGACGAACCTAGCTTTCAAGACCGAGATTTCAAAAAGCAAAAATAAGAAAGAAGAAGAAGAAGACTCCGAAATTGATGAAGAAGAGATGAGTCTTTTTATAAAGAAGTTCACCAAGATGATGAAAGCAAAAGGAAGACATCCTTTCAAAGGTAAGGGAAAGGTAAAAGAAAATTCTTCCGTTAATATAAAATGCTTTGGTTGTGGTGAAGCTGGGCATATAAAGACCGAATGCCCAAACAAGAAAAATGATGAACACAAGGGCAAAAAGCAATTCAAGAAGAAAGCATATATTGCTTGGGATGATAGTGATTCAAATTCAGAATCAAGCGACTCGGAAATAGAAGCAAACAATTGCTTAATGGCAAATGACAAAATTTCTTCGGATTTTGAGGTTAGTGATTCCGATTCATCCTCTAGTGAAGAAAATGACCATGATGAATTGCAAAATGCTTATAATGAGTTATTTACTGCATTTATGGATATGAAAAACGAATTTAAAGTTGTAAAGAAAAATCTAAGAAGATCCAGAAAAGGAAAATGAGTCCTTAAAATTGAAAATTGCATGTTTAGAAGAAAAGGAGGTAGCTAATACGAAAATTGTATGCTTAGATGAGAATAAGGACTTAGCTTGTGCAAATTGTAAAGAGCATGAATATGACATAGATATTCTTAACCATTTGCTAGACAAAGCGGAAAAAGAAATTGATGATCTTAAGAAGCATGAAATGGTAATTGCTCAAAATAATGTAAATCAAAGAGTTCCTTTGAAAAAGAGTAAAACTAAAAAGAAAAGAGTATGGGTAGAAAAAGGAACTAGAGCATCTATAATTAGAAATGCATCATTTTCAAATGTTACATCTAAAGCATGTTTTTATCGTATGAAACATGGTCATACTTCAAATAGATGTAAAATCAAACATTTTGGTGTTCCTAAAGGAAAATATATTTGGGTTCCTATAGTTGAATGAATTGTTTGTCTCTTCTATTTATTCAAAGAAAATGGATCATTTAGTATGTTTTAAACAGAATGCTTAGGTAAAATCATTTTATCTTTTCTACTGCATAAAGGTTCTTCACTTATAGATTTTGCGAAATGCCTCTAAAATCGTTTTAAACAACTAAAAACAAAGTATTTTTACAAAAGCTTTCTTAAACATGTTTTTAACTGATATAGTTTTGAAAGAACCGATTAAAATCACTTAGAGTGTTCAAAGAAATGTTTTTACAGTATTTTAATCGATACAACTTAATTTTAATCGATTAAAACCATTTAGAACTCATTGTGATCGATCAGATTTTTATTATGAGCGGTCAGAATCTTTTAAATCGATTAAAAACATGTTTCAATCGATTAAAATCACTTAAAGGGTCAGGATGATCGATCAGAATCAAATTATAAGCGATCAGAATTTTTTTTCAATCGATTAAAACACGTTTCAATCGATTAAAATCACTTAAAGGGTCAGGATGATCGATCAAAATGCTATTATGACCGATCAGAATCAGTTATGATCGATCAGAATTTTGTTATGACCGATCAGAACTCTTTTAATCGATTAAATCTCATTTCAATCGATTAAAACAACTTAAAAAATTTTTTCACAACATTTT
This sequence comes from Sphenostylis stenocarpa, assembly GCA_963425845.1. Classification (NCBI taxonomy): domain Eukaryota; kingdom Viridiplantae; phylum Streptophyta; class Magnoliopsida; order Fabales; family Fabaceae; genus Sphenostylis; species Sphenostylis stenocarpa. The sequence goes on along the minus strand of OY731400.1, from coordinate 56,207,919 downwards.
AATCGATTAAAACTTATTTTTATCAGTTAAAATAACTTGAAAAATTTTATGAGAAAGTTTTGCAGTATTTAAATAGATTGTTATGTCTCTAACCCCAAGGACCCAAAAGTTGTGGGGACCTAAGTTTACTATGTTCTTGTTTTGTAGGAAACTTCCAAATCAAAGAAGTCTATGTGGTATCTTGATAGTGGATGCTCAAAACATATGACTTGGAGATAAAACGAAATTTGTAAGTTTCAAAGCCAAAGAACAAGGATATGTGACTTATGGGGATAACAACAAAGGAAAGATTCTTGGAATTGGAAACATAGGAGGTGCAAACACATTGGAAATTAAGGATGTGCTTCTTGTTGATGGATTAAAGCATAACCTTCTTAGCATAAGCCAATTGTGTGACAAAGGATTCAAGGTAACTTTTGAAAGCAAATTTTGCACCATACATTTAGTAAATTCGAAAAAGTAGAATTAAAAGGCATTAGGCATAACAACATATATTTGATTGATTTGGATTGTTTACATGAGTCTAGTATAACATGTTTAGTTGCTAAGGAAGAGAACCCTTGGTTATGGCATAAAAGAGCGGCTCATATAAATATGCATCACTTGAATAAATTGATATCAAAAGACTTAGTTATTGGATTGCCTAAGTTAAAATTTGAAAAAGATAGATTGTGTGATGCATGCCAAAAAGGTAAACAAGTAAAATCATCTTTTAAATCAAAGAATGTGATTTCCACTTCAAAACCCCTAGAATTATTACATTTAGATTTATTTGGACCTTCTAGGATAAAAAGCTTTGGTGGAAATTATTATGGACTTGTAATTGTTGATGATTACTCTAGATATACTTGGACATTTTTCTTAACTACGAAAAGTGAAGCTTTTAAGGTCTTTAGAAAATTTGCAAAACAAATACAAAATGAGAAAGACCTAAGAATTAAAGTTTTAAGAAGTGACCATGGTGGTGAGTTTCAAAATGAAAAGTTTGAGAATTATTGTGAGGAAAATGGTATATTACATAACTTTTTTGCTCCTAGGACTCCCCAACAAAATGGTGTAGTTGAGAAGAAAAATAGGTCATTAGAGGAACTTGCAAGAACTATGTTAAATGAATCTAATGTTCCTAAATATTTTTGGGCTGATGCGGTTAGTACTGCATGTTATGTTTTAAATAGAATGCTCATTAGGTCAATTATAAAATCTACTCCATATGAATTGTTTAATGGTAGAAAACCTAATGTTGCACATTTGAAAATTTTTGGTTGTAAATGTTTTGTACTAAATAATGGAAAGGACAATCTAAGAAAATTTGATTCAAAAGCCGATGAGGGCATTTTTCTAGGTTATTCTTTAACTAGCAAGGCGTATAGAGTATTTAATAGGAGAACCTTAAATATAGAAGAATCTATACATGTTACCTTTGATGAGATTGTAGACCTTGGGGGAAATCCTCTTGAGTCAAATAAAAGACTTGCAGGTGATGATGAATATATAAAGGAGGCTCTTGATGAATTATATTTGGAGGATAATGAACATTCTCAAACTCCTCAATTAGCAAAAGAATGGCAATCACCTAGAGGACTCTCAATGGACAACATCATAGGTGACATCTCAAAAGGGGTAAGAACTAGAAATATGAATAATTTTTGTATGTCTGTTGCTTTTGTGTCACGAGATAGAACCTAAAAACATTGAGGAAGCACTTAAAGATGATCAATGGTGCATAGCTATGCAAGAAGAACTTAACCAATTTGAAAGGAATCAAGTCTGGGAATTAATTCCAAGAGAAGAGTCACATCAAGTCATTGGAACTAAATGGGTATTTAGAAATAAGCTTGATGAAGATGGTAATATAACAAAGAATAAAGCCAGACTTGTTGCAAAAGGCTATTGTCAGGAGGAAGGTATAGATTATGATGAAACTTATGCTCCTGTTGCCAGGTTAGAGGTTATACGCCTACTTCTTGCCTATGCATCTATGATGAAATTTAAATTATATCAAATGGATGTTAAAAGTGCATTTTTAAATGGTTTTATCAAAGAAGAAGTATATGTAGAGCAACCCCCTGGATTTGAAGATTTTAATAATCCTAATCATATTTACAAATTAAAGAAAGCATTATATGGGTTAAAACAAGCTCCTAGATCTTGGTATGAAAGATTAAGTAGTTTCCTAACTGCAAATGATTTTTCAAGAGGAAGAATTGATTCTACACTGTTTATTAAGAAAGTTAAAGAACATATCTTATTGGTCCAGGTATATGTTGATGATATTATTTTTGGATCAACTGATAATTCACTGTGTGTAGAATTTGCTAAGATTATGCAGGGAGAGTTTGAAATGTCTATGATGGGAGAATTGACATTCTTCCTTGGACTTCAAATCAAGCAACTTAAAGATGACACTTTCATCTCTCAAACTAAATACTGCAAGGAGATTCTCAAAAAGTTTGGTATGGACACCTCAAAGGAAGCTAACACACCCATGAGAACTTCATGCTATCTAGACAAGGATGAATCAGGTTTGGAAGTTAATCAAACTATGTATAGAGGTATGATAGGATCACTATTATACTTAACTGCAAGTAGACACTGATATTATGCATTACTGCTGTGTGTGTGCTAGATTTCAGGCTTGTCCTAAAGAATCTCATCTAATTGCAGTAAAACATGTTTTAAAATACTTAAAAGGAACTATTGGATTTGGCTTGTGGTATCGGGTCTGATGCTTGTATTAGTTTATTAGGATATTCTGATGCTTGATTAAGGTGGATGTAAAATTGATAGGAAAAGCACTAGTGGGACATGTCATTTGTTAGGTTCATCCTTAATATCATGGCATTCTAAGAAACAAGCATGTGTAGCTTTATCTACCACTGAAGCTGAATATATTGCAGCTGGTAGTTGTTGTGCTCAAATTCTGTGGATGAAACAACAGTTAGAGGATTATAGTATATATTTAAATGACATACCCTTAATGTGTGATAATACGAGTGCAATTAATCTAACTAAGAATCCAGTAATGCACTCTAGGACTAAACATATTGAGATTAGACATCACTTTTTAAGAGATCATATCAGCAAAGGAAACTGCAAAATAGAGTATGTAGACACTAAACGTCAATTAGCAGATATATTTACTAAGCCTCTACCCAAGGATAGATTCTATGATCTTAGAAGAGACTTAGGGATATTAGAAATAGCTTAAAATCTGCTTAATTTGACTGTTTCTGGATAATTGTTATATTAAAATTCGTGGTGTAGCATGTTCATAGGTTATTATGCATATAAATCTCAAAAACTTGATATAGCCTCTGGAATAATCGATTACTGGAAGTGATAATCGATTATTTTCCCTCAAAACGTCCAAAACAGGGTATTCTCCTCTGGAATAATCGATTATTTCGTGAAATAATCGATTAAAGCTGTCTGATATAGAGATAATCGATGTATTTTCTTTTGATATTGTCTTGATGTTGTAATGGATGAATGATTATGAAATAAAATATGATGTTTCTTTCATGCCTTGATTGAGGGGGAGCTTTCTCTAACTTATGCATATTTTGAGGGGGAGCTCTTATGATTGATGTTGCAGAGTTCTTTTTGATTATAATCAAAATAGGGGGAGAAAAATTTAAAGCCTATGATTCAATTTTAAATTTTATCTGGTATGTTTAATGTGGTTGTTAGTATGACAGATAAAACAGGTTATTACAAGGGCTTTAAAAAGATAATTTTGATCATCATCAAAAAGGAGGAGATTGTTGAACATTCAAGGACTTGATGTTGCAAATAATGATCTTGAAGAATGTTTATTTTGATGATGATCCATGAGCTTAAAGACTTAGAGTATTGAAGATTGAAGATTGATGATTTCTGTATTGTAATAACTCTGTTTTAGTTTGATTGAGTCTGTAATTATAGAATCTAAGATAGCCGGTACATAGTCTGTAACTTAGAAGCTTCAAAAAGCTCAAATTTATCATTCAGGCTCGGCTTTAATCGATTAAATAGGTAAATAATCGATTAAAATAGTGAGAAAACCACTTTCTATACAAAGTCACTGTTTTAATCGATTAAACAGCAAAATAATCGATTATTTCGTACCGTTCCGTACAGATAATCGATTATTTCACCAAATAATCGATTAATCCAAAGAGGTTTGGGTTCTGACGTATTTGGCTCTGTTTTAATCGATTATCACTCCAAATAATCGATTATTTCAGTCTGTTTTTCATTTTAAATTTTAAATTAACCCTATTTTCGAAAACCCAATTACCATTAACCCTAGTTTCGAAATCCCCAATTCCTAAACCCTAATTTCCCTACTTAAACTCTCCTTTGGCACTCAGAAAAAGAAGAACAACTCTTTCCATACAAAAGTTAAGTGTTGTGAGTGCCAGAGAACTATTTGTTGCAAGGAAAGGGGGCTTTTGGAACCTGGTGTGGGCTAGAAGCGATAAGAATCACTAAGTGGAGTTCTTAGTGGATTGTGTGTTGTGCCGTCTCTAGGGAAAGTTGTTCTTCATCTCTTGTGGATTTCAAGAGAGGTGTTGCCTTTACTTTATCTCTTTCATTTGTAATTTGTTTTGTAACAATTTGTTCTTAGTGAGAGCGTTAATCCTCTTTTGAGTGATTAGCAACTGGACGTAGGGTCTTTTGATCCGAACCAGTATAAACCTACTGTGTAATCTTCTCTACTCTTCTCTATTTACATTTACACAGTTTTTAATCGGTAAAATTTGGGGAAAATTTTGAAAACCTAATTTTTATTAAGAAACCAATTCACCCCCCCTCTTAGTTTTTGTCCGACCACGCGAACATTCCGCTGCGCGATTCTAACAAAGAACACTTAGATATTATGTTATGCAGCAAGGTCTGAGACACTTCTCTAGCATTGCAATACCGAACAACCAAACATTGGAGATGAAGCCAACTTTCTTAAGCTTGATTAGTGCTCATCAATTCACTGGATTGGATCATGAAGACCCTTACATTCACTTGTCGAATTTTTATGAGTTGATTGATACCATGGGATTTAGAGCAGCAGATATTGAATCTACATACTTGAGATTATTTCCTTTTTCTTTGGCAGGTAGGGCAAAGGAGCGGCTGAAGGCACATCCTAATCAGAGTTTGACTAACTGGAGTAATGTAGAAGAGAAGTTTCTGAACAGATTTTTTCCACCATCCCGCTACATCAAGGAAAAATCTGACATCTCTACTTTCAGATAAGGAACAAATGAATCTTTTTGTGAAGCATGGGAGAAATTTAAATCATTGTTGAGAAGATGTGCAAATTATGGATATGAAGACATTGCTCAATTGAATATTTTCTATACTGACCTTCGACATGATACAAAGATGCTATTAGATGCTGTAGCAAGAGGATCCATGCTGGATGCAGAAATTGAACATGCCACAAGAATTATTGATGCAGTAGCCTTTACAGACCAACCGACCTAACATGATAGACATCCAGTTCAAAAAAAAGGATTGCTTGAGCTTAACACTTCAGATGCTATGCTAGCTCAAAATAAAATTCTGACTAAACAAATGGAAGCATTAACTCAACAAATAGCAAGGCTACCTCAACAAATACATGTTATCCAAGCTTCTCCTGGTAAACAATTCTTGAAATGCGACTTATGTGGAGGTGATCATCCAAATGAAAAATGCTCTTACCAAGGCAACCGTCACCGCCGTCAAAAGAGGCGGTTTGAGCGACGCGATGGTTTTGTTTGACTCGCATTTTTAAAGTGTGGTTCAACGCCTTTAGGTTGTCCGATAACCGGGCTAGACCTAAAAGCGAGGTTTTTGAAAGGTTCGAGGAGTCGCCACCAATGTTTTTACCAAAAATATTGGAAAAGAAAAAAGAAGGCAGTTGTTTTTTTAAGAAAAAACCAACTTTGGTCATTACAACCAAAGTTAGGTAAGAGAGTTAGTTACGTATAGGGAAGGTATTAGCTTCTCTATGATGCCCCTTTCGGGTTCCCTATGATGGACCGTTTTTGTGAAGAAATAAGAACTTTAAACTAAGCTTTTACCCTTATTTATTCATTGCGAAAATTAAGTTATTGACTACATGACCCTAAATAACTAATGCACAATGATATCATCTAAAAAGGCATAAAATAGAGAAGGGAGTATAGAGGAACCTTCAAAGCAAGCTTTTATAATATGTTCTTGAAAAATGGTGCTTTTTGGAAAAAAACCCATGCTCTACAATGATGATCGCTCTTTCTCGCAGCACTCCAGAACGCTCTTTTAAGAACTCTAAGAACTCTGAAAATGCTTCAGAGGGGTCCTAGGAGAGTAATTTGAGAATAGTATAGTAGGGAAAGTTGTAGAAGTGTGTGTAAAGAGTGAGAAAATCCCCCCTTTTATAGGAATTCGCACCTGTTAGGTCGAGACTGTCGTCTCGCCAAATGAGACAGCGGTCTCGCCTTTGGCAAGTGGGGAGTGGCGAGACGACGGTCTTGCCAAACAAGATGGCAGTCTCGCCAAATGAGACGGCGGTCTCGACCCTTTGGGTGGAATTTCTTATTGTTCTTGTACAAAAATCTTTCCTATTCTAATATGGGGCCTATTGATCAATCATAGGGACCTTTTAGGCCTTGCCCATCTTCGAACTCTTTATTTTGAGGCCGGACAAGATTTGGGGTCTACAGCTGCCCCCCCTTCACCTGACTAGCCGATTGTTGGCTCAACATGCCAAAAAGATCGGCTAGAGGGTGAACGAGTTAACCCTCTTGCCTGGTTGTCCTTCGGTTGCTTTCCTGGTTGTGGTAGCTGACCTTCTAGACGATGAATGTGATCATCCGGGATGCTCCTTTGATGCGGTAGCTGACCCCTTCGGTTGATGAGTACGAACCCCCATCTGGTTTAAGCCCCCTTTTGTAAGGCTTGCTGAGTACGCAGCCCCATCTGGTTTGACGAGTATGAGTCCCCCGTCTAGTTTAAGCCCCCTTTTGTAAGGCTTGATGAGTATGCATGTAGACCCCAAATCTTGCCCGGTCTCACAATAAAGATCAGAAGACCTCCTTTCCGAAGATGGACGAAGCCTAAGAAGCCACTAGGAGAGACTATTAGGCCCCATACTAGGATAGGAGGGATTTTTGGCACAAAATACGGATTTTTGCCTTTTAGGGTCGAGACCGCCGTCTCGCTTTGCACAAGTGGCGAGACCGCCGTCTTGCCACTTGCGAAAGGCGAGACCGCCGTCTCGCCATTCCTGCAAGGTGAGACGGCCGTCTGGAATGGTGAGATGGTTGTCTTGACCTTGTCAGACGAGACGACCATCTCGACCTGACAGGCACGAATCCCTATAAATAGGGCCTCCATTCCCCTCATTTCACACAACTTTCTCACTCTCTCTCTAGTCACATCAAGAGTTTCTCTCTCTAGAATCCCTCCGACGCATTTCCAAAGCTTTTGAGTGTCTTTAAAGTGTTTTTAGAGCGTTTCAAGAAGAAGAATAAAGAGCGCATCCAAATAATCAACATTTGCCATTGCCATTACAGTCAAGACTAGTTGATTAGAAGCACAAAAGAATAAGACTTTACCTCACCCTAAAAGAAAGTCATTGTCGCCGCCGTCCATTCCGACGTCCAGGGACATCTCGAACGTTTATGCGAGCGGTCGCGAAAAGATGGTTTAGACTCGCGTTTTTTGTTAAAATTATGTTCATTGCTTCTGAGGTGCTCAACAACTGAACTATCCTCTAATAAAAGCAAGGTTTTCGAAAAGGGGTTCTTTTGGAGTCGCCACCAATGTTTTGACCATAAACATTGGAAAAGGAGAAAAAGGCATTGATTTTAATAAAAACCAAACTTGGCCATTATAACCAGAGTCGGGTAAGGGAGTTAGTTACGTGTGGGGAAGGTGTTAGCACCCTGTAGACCCCTAATTTTGCCCGGCCTCTCAAAATAAAAGCTAGAGGAATTTCACTCGAAGATGGAGTTCATTCGGCTTCCCAAAACCGAGAAGGACCTCCTGCAACAAGACGGAGTTCACTTATTCACACAATAAAAGCCAAAAGAGACTTCCTACACAAAGACAAAGCTCGCCCGGCATCTTAATGAAGGCCAAGAAGACTTCCTATATGAAGATAAAGCTTCAACGGACACACATCGGCATCAATCTATGTCCGAAAAAGGAAAGGAAAGCTTCCCGGGGTCCCAGAACATGAAAACTGGACAAAACAGGCCGAGACCACGGTCCCAGAAGTGGGACGGCCGTCCCAACTACCATTTTACAGTTGGGACGCGCGTCCCGAATGTGGGACGGCCGTCCCAAACCCAATTTAAGTGGGACGGCCGTCCCGGCTTCCCTGGGGGTCCCGCTCTGTGTAAATTTGCCATTTGGGACGGCCATCCCAGTCCAGACTGCCGTCCCAACCCAGACGGCCGTCCCAAAGTGCTCCAGCTGCGAAAAATTATAAATAGGAGGCTCATTTGCCACTTTTTCAAGAACAGACACTCCAGAGAGCTCTGAAACACTTTAGAGCACTTGTCTACTTCTCTCCCTCTCTCGAATGATCTTTCCGATTGCCTTAAATAGGTAACAATCGGTTAAGGAATTATATTCTGGCATTTGATTCTTCCTTAAATTTTTAGTGGAGTCGATCTTGTATTGGTGAGGAGAGACTGTGTAGAGAGAGGGGTTGCCAAAACGCATCCTCACAGTTCGAGATTCTCAATATAAAGCTTGCTACGGAGGTTCTTTTCAATTCCCTTCTCTTTTATTGTTTTATTTATTGTTTTATTGTTTTATTTAGCTTTATTATGTCATGTAGAATAGGATCATGTAGATAGTCATTTTAATATCTCTTTTATTGCTTTATTTAGCTTTATTTATATAAAATTATGTAGATAGTCATTTCAATATTATGCAATAAAATAGGGTAATCGCGTAATTTCTCGAAATCTTCTCTTTAAATGAATTGATCTGTCATAGGGAACCCGAAAGGGGCGTTGTGGGGTGCTAACACCTTCCCCACACGTAACTAACTCCCTTACCCAACTCTGGTTATAACGGCCAAGTTGTTTTTTTTTATATATAAAATCAACGCCTTTCTTTCTTTCCTTTTCCAATGTTTTGGGTCAAAATATTGGTGGCGACTCCATAAGAACCCCTTTTCGAAAACCTTGCTTTTATTAGAGGATAATTCAATCGTCGGACACCTCGGAAGCAATGAACACATTTTAAAACAAAAAACGCGAGTCTAAACCATCTTTTCGCGACCGCTCGCATAAACATTTCGAGACGTCCCCAGGACGTCGGAAAGGGACGGCGGCGACACACCCCACAACGTCCTTTTCGGGTTCCCTATGACGGATTAATTCATTTAAGTAAAGATTACGAGAAATTACGTGATTACCCTATTTTATTGCATAATGTTAAAAATGGCTATCTACATGACTTTATTTTATATTGCATACATAAAGCAATAAATAAAGTAGTAAAAGAGAAGAGAATTGAACAGAACCTTCATAGCAAGCTTTGTATTGCGAATCTTTAATCGTGAGGATGCGTTTTGGCAATCCTTCGCTCTACAAAGACTCTCCTCTCCGAATACAACACTGACTCTACTAAATTTTAAAGAAGAATCGAATGCTGGAATACAATTCCTTAACTGATTGTTACCTTATTAAGGCAATCAGAGAGTTCATTCGAAGTAGGGAGAGAATAGACAAGTACTAGGAGTTGTCTGGTGTCTGAAATAGTGCCAAATGAGCCTCCTATTTATATTTTTCGCTGCCTGCACATTTGGGACAGCCGTCTCGACCTTGGGACGACCATCTCGACCTGTTTTGGCCATCCTTTATGTTATGGGACCCCTGGGAAGCTTTCCTTTCTGTATTCGGACGTCGTTTGATGCCGATAAACGCCCTTTAAAGCTTTATCTTCATATAGGAAGTCTTCTTGGCCTTTATTGAGATGTCAGGCAAGCTTTGTCTTTGTTGTAGGAAGTCTCTTTAGCTTTTATTGAGAGGCGGAGCGAGCTTTGTCTTGTCATATGAGATCTTCTCAGCCTTTATTGAGAGACCGGGCAAAATTAGGGGTCTACAGCTGCCCCCCCTTCACCTGCCTGGCTAATATGTTGGCTTAATATGCCGACAAAATTAGTTGGTAGGGGAAGGAGTTAACCCTTTTGCCCGGTTATCCTTCGGATGCTTCTTTGCTGATCCTTCGGATGATAAATATTTTTGATAGGTACCAACCCCTATCTGGTTTGAACCTTACTTTATAAGGCTCTGGTGAGTACTTACCCTCACCCGGTACGAGTCTGTGTTTCACTAGACTCTTGTGGGTACCTACCCCCACTAGGTATGAACCTTGTTTTTGCAAGGCTTTTGGTGAGTACCTACCCTCACCTGGTATGAGTTCGCATTTTGCTAAACTCTTGTGGGTACTTACTTCCGAGGTGCTCAACATTGAACTATCCTCTAATAGAAGTAAGGTATTTGCAACCCGTTTTTTGTAATGCTTAGGTGAGTATTTTACTCCACCTAATGCATTCTGCTATGTTTTGATGAGTACCTACCCTCATCCGGTACAAGCCTTATTTTATAAGGCTTTGGTGGGTACCTACCCCCACCTGGTACGAATCTGCATTTTTGCTAGATTCTGATGAGTACCTACCCTCATCCGGTATAAACCTTATTTTATAAGGCTTTGGTGGGTACCTACCCCCACCCGGTACGAATCTGCATTTTTGCTAGATTCTGATGAGTACCTACCCTCATCCGGTATAAACCTTATTTTATAAGGCTTTGGTGGGTACCTACCCCCACTTGGTACGAATCTGCATTTTTGCTAGATTCTGATGAGTACCTACCCTCATCCGGTATAAACCTTATTTTATAAGGCTTTGGTGGGTACCTACCCCCACCTGGTACGAATCTGCATTTTTGCTAGATTCTGATGAGTACCTACCCTCATCCGGTATAAACCTTATTTTATAAGGCTTTGGTGGGTACCTACCCCCACTTGGTACGAATCTGCATTTTTGCTAGATTCTGATAAGTACCTACCCTCATCCGGTATAAACCTTATTTTATAAGGCTTTGGTGGGTACCTACCCCCACCCGGTACGAATCTGCATTTTTGCTAGATTCTGATGAGTACCTACCCTCATCCGGTACGAACCCTGTTCTGCAAGGCTCTGATGGGTACCTACCCCCATCTGGTATGAACCCCGTTCTGCAAGGCTCTGATGGGTACCAACCCCCACCTGGTCCGAACCTCGTTCTGCAAGGCTCTGATGGGTACCAACCCCTACCTGGTCCGAACCCCGTTCTGCAAGGCTCTGATGGGTACCAACCCCCACCTGGTCCGAACCCCGTTTTGCAAGGCTCTGATGGGTACCTACCCCCACCCGGTACGAACCCCGTTTTGCAAGGCTCTTGTGGGTACCTACCCCCACCTAGTACGAACCCCGTTCTGCAAGGTTCTGATGGGTACCTACCCCCATCCGGTACGAACCCCGTTCTGCAAGGCTCTGATAGGTACCAACCCCCACCTGGTCCGAACCCTGTTCTGCAAGGCTCTTGTGGGTACCTACCCCCACCTGGTACGAACCCCGTTCTGCAAGGTTCTGAATAAGCCCCGTTCTGCAAGGCTTTTAGGATGACTTTTTGATAGTCAATCTGTGGTTATCTGGTTTTGGAGATGTGTTGGCGACTTATTGTTTCTGTTCATGCGCGCATTCCATGGGGGATATTTGTTTTGACTTTTCTGTTAGTCGTCCGGTTTTTACCGGGGATTCTTCGTTTTTGGCTTTTTTTGTTTGGCCATCCGGCTTTGCCGGGGATTTTTTGTTTTTGGATTTTCTTTTTAGCCGTCCGGTCTTGCCGGGGATTCTTTGTTTTTGGCTTTTTCGTTTAGCCATCCGGTTTTACTGGGGATTCTTTATTTTTGGCTTTTCTTGTTTAGCCATCCGGCTTGGCCGGGGATTCCTTGTTTTTGGCTTTTCTTGTTTAGCCATCCGGCTTTGCCGGGGATTTTTGTTGGTTGCCTCTTATTTAGGCGGGAATCCCTTGGGGATTTGTTGATTTCTTGTTTGATTGTGCCTCTTTATTTTTAGGCAGGTGCTTCAATAGTGGTGAAGGCTTTATGTTTTTCGCCTTTGAATAGGCGGATGCTCCTCTTGAGGATATTTGCTCTTGAAAATACCTCCGAGTAGGCAGATGCTTTATTGAAAGCTTTATGCTTTGGACTTGTATTACCTCTTGCATAGGTTGATTTCCCGTTTCTTGGGAATATCGGCTCTTTGCTTACCTTAAGCAGAGGCTTTCTTGGGAGTGAAGACTATGCATTTCACTGGGGATATCCATATTGGGTGTTCCAGGTGATTAACTCCCTGAGGATATGAATTTTGTATTTTGCCTTTTGCTGGTAGGCTTGCTGGGGATTTTTCTTTTTTGTGATCCACCAGGGATTTGGTTGTCTTCTTGAGATTTATTTTTGAATTGCCCCCCTAGGGAGGGATGGAGTTTTTGACTCCTTATTGGATGTTGTTATTTTGAGTTGGCTTTGCCTATGCTCTTATTCCGCTGGGGAATGGGTTTTTACCTTTTTCTTGCGATTTGAATTTCTTTTTCGCGATTTGGTTTTTACATATGTGCGCCTTTTTATGCACATTTTTCTTTGGATGAAAAGATGTCTTTTTTCTCTTTTCTTTTTAGCGATCCCTGGGGAATTTTTCTTTTCTTGGGGGATCTAATTCTTGATTTGATTTTTTATGATGAAGGAGTCTTGAGCTCCTGGTCTTTTGTCAAGCTCTTCATTGAGCGGAATGAAGAAATTGTCTTCTTTTCTCTTTTTTGGGATTCACCGAGGAGTCTGTCGGTTTCCTAGGGATCCAAATTTGATGATGGAGTCTTGACTCCTGGCTTTGTGAAGCTTCTTATTTGAGCTGGAAGATGGAAAAATTTTGTTTTCCTCTTTTTGTAGATTTTCTTGATATACTCTACTTGGGGATTTTTTATTTGGCCTTTTTTCGTTATGGCCTCTATTGGGGAATGAAAGTTTTTCTTTTCTTTCTTTTTGTTGCCCCCTGGTGATATGGAGGATTTGACTCCGTATTTTCTTTGATGGACTCTTGTGTAGTCCTTATTCTCCTTTGGGGAATGAAGCGGAGACTCTTGCATGAGTTTGCTTGATGACTCATGTGGCGATGCTGCTGAGTCGTGAGGTAATCTTTTTATTTTGCCTTTGGAGTAGGCAAGGATCCGCTTGGGGATGATCAAGCCTTTCCGTTGGCTTTTTCATGTTGATGACTTTCTTTTCCTTGGATGGAAGGATGTTGATTGAAGTTTCAAATGATTATGTTTGACGACTCATGTGGTGATGCTGAGTCATGAAGTAATTTTTGTTTTGCCTTTGGAGTAGGCAAGGATCCGCTTAGGGATCATTGAGCCTTTCCATTGGCCTTTTTCTGGTTTACCTTCGTTTATTTGGGTAGAAGGTTGGCGCTAGTTTCCTTGAAGCTCTTTATTCTGCTGAAATGGTTTTGATTTCGCTTTTCGCGATTTTGATTTTCATATGGAGACTAGATTTTGGCGCCTCCTGTTTTCAATCACAAGTATGGAGACTATCCTCCTTATATGCATGTTTATTATTCTCGTTTGAAGAAAATTATTTTTCTTGATTTAGACAAAGTCGTATTATGCAACTACTTTGTGTGTGGATGTCCTAAATGCAATCTAATGTTTATTTATTTTTGATGCATTTAGAAAGTAACTGGCCTTCTCCCGTTGGCTTCTTATGAATATGCCGATAGGCTCCTTTCTTTATGACCATGATGATGGGCTCCTCTTTTGTTCATCTTTTATTCTTAGCCCTATCTTTTGCCTAGACCGCCCTTTGCGGGTTTTCGATCTAGCGGGCTGCCTTAAATTTTGCCTAGAATATCTTAGGGGGCTTTTGCCTTATCTTTTGCCTAGATCGTTCTTTTTGGGGTTTTTGATCTAGCAGGCTACCCTAGTTTTTTCCTAAGAATATCCTAGCAGGCTTTTATTCCTTTATTATTATTTTTTATGCTTCCCTTTTTTAGATGCATGCTTGATCTTTGATTAAAGGTCTTTGTGCATATTTATGATTTATCAATAAAGAGGCATTTCCATAATATTTGGTCAAGAGAAAGGAAATGAAAGGGAATTTTACTGATAAATGAGCAAAAGTTTATTTCTTTTATAGAAGGATTTCAAAAGGTATTTAGAAGAATGGATGGTTGGGGTTGGCTACACTGTATAGGCTTAAATAGTCATGTCCATGATATCTGCCCCCTGGTTCTCCTAATTGCTTCAGTTGAGATGTCTGAGCTCAGAGTGAAGACTATGCAGATTGCTTGCTTCTGGAAGAATGTTACTTTATCCGCCTTTTCGGTTTTCGACTAAAGTAACCATTGCTCTTAGTTTCTTTTTTTTTATTATTATTATTATTTTTTTTACCTCTACTTTTTGCCTAGGACGTATCCTAGCGAGGGATATAGACCCTATCTTTTGCCCAGGGATGCCCTTTGCGGGTTTTCATTCCTGATGGGTCATGAGCAATGTCTTCAAGCATAATACTTCTTCACCGCATCAGAATTGATCGGGTGTCGAAGTTCCTCTCCATCCATATTAGTGAGGATAAGTACCCCTCCTGAGAAAGCTCGTTTGACCACAAAGGGTCCTTCGTAATTTGCTGCCCATTTTCCAATTTTATCCTTCTGGACTGGAAGCAATTTCTTTATCACTAGATCCCCTTCTTGATAAGTATGAGGGTGGACCTTTTTATCATAAGCCTTTTTTATCTTCTTTTGATAGGCTTGTCCATGACATATAGCGTTCAGCCGCTTTTCATCAATAAGGTTTAATTGATCGTATCGACTTTGAACCCATTCGGCTTCTGTTAATTTTGCTTCCATTATAATTCGCAGGGAAGGTATTTTGACCTCTATTGGCAATACGACCTCCATTCCATATACAAGGGAGAATGGAGTGGCTCCTATTGAGGTTCGTACAGACATTCGATAACCATGAAGAGCAAAAGGCAACATTTCATGCCAATCCCTATAGGTTTTAACCATCTTTTGAACAATCTTCTTGATGTTTTTATTAGCCGCTTCCACTGCACCATTCATTTTGGGCCGATAAGGAGAAGAATTATGGTGTTGAATTTTGAAATCTTGACATAATTCCTCCATCATCTTATTATTCAAGTTGGTTCCATTATCAGTAATAAGACGATGTGGGATGCCGTATCGACATATGATATTTTTCTTAACAAAGGTGACCACTATCTTTTTAGTCACATGTGCATAAGATGCGGCTTCTACCCACTTAGCGAAGTAGTCGATAGCCACCAGAATGAATCGATGGCCATTGGATGCCTTAGGCTCAATAGGTCCGATAACATCCATGCCCCACATAGCAAATGGCCAAGGGATAGCCATAACATTTAGCGGTACCGGTGGAACATGTACATTGTCCGCATGTACCTGACATTTGTGACATTTTCTGGCATACTGATGACAGTCTTTTTCCATTGTGGACCAAAAATATCCTGCCCTAAGGATTTTCCTAGCCATGATATGCCCTGGTGCATGAGTCCCGAAGGTTCCTTCGTGTATTTCTTTAATCAATTTCTGTGCTTCTTCAAGATTTACACATCTTAACAAAGTGGAATCAAAATTCTTTTTATAAAGGGTTTCTCCTATCAACATAAACCCTATAGTCCTTTTCCGAATGATCATTTTGTCATTGTCACTGATTCCCTCGGGGTATTCACCCTTTATCAAGTATCGCCTTATGTCATGATACCAAGGGGTTTTATCTTTTTCATTGTTCACTGTCATACAAAAGGATTGTTTATCGTGCCTTTTGACTTGGATGATGGGCATCTCATGTTCTTGTCCTAATGCGAACATGGATGATAATGTTGCCAGTGCATCTGCAATCTGGTTATCTTCCCGAGGGATGTACTCGAAGCTGATGTTTTCCATTTTTGAAGTCATATTACGGATATGCTCTAGATAAGGGATTAACTTGGAATTTCTAGTTTCCCATTTGCCCTTGAGCTGGTAAATAACAAGGGATGAGTCACTGAATACTTTGAGTTTAGTCACCCCATGATCCAGAGCTGCTTGAATGCCTAGAGCACAGGCTTCGTATTCTGCCATATTGTTTGTACAATCAAAGTTTAATCTGGTTGTTACTGGGATATACTTCTTTTCGAGAGATATTAAAATAGCTCCTATCCCATGTCCCAGTAAGTTTGAAGCTCCATCGAAAAACATGATCCACTTATTATTTTCAAGCTCTTCATGTTGGATGTGCATTATGTGCTTATCTGGAAAATCATCTTGGAGGGATTGATATTCGTCAGTTGGCCCATGTGCCAGGTAGTCTACTAAAGGACTACCTTTGATAGCTTTCTGAGTGACATGAACAATGTGGAATTCTGAGAGGAGTACCTGCCACCTGGCTATCCTTCCGGTCAAGACGGGTTTTTCAAACAGGTATTTGATTGGGTCCATTTTGGAAATCATATGTCGAAGGCCATATATTGTCGAAGGCGCTGAGTTGCCCACACCAATGCACAACATGTTTTTTCGAGTGGTGTATAACGGGTCTCATAATTTAGAAATTTTTTACTGAGGTAATATATGGCTTGTTCTTTTTTACCCGTATCATCTTGTTGACCGAGCACACATCCCATGGATTCGTCGAGTACTGAAAGGTAAAGAATCAAGGGCTTTCCTTCCACGAGTGGTACCAATACTGGGGGATTGGTTAGGTACGTTTTGATTTTTTCGAAAGCTTGTTGGCATTCATCATTCCAAACTTTCGGTTGATTTTTACGCAACAATTTGAAGATGGGCGTACACTTATCTGTTAGTTGCGCGATGAACCGTGCGATGTAGTTTATTCGGCCCAAGAACCCTCTGACTTCTTTTTCTATTCTTGGTGGGGGCATTTCTACGATTGCCTTTGTTTTATCAGGGTCTACCTCAATTCCTTTTTTACTAACAATAAACCCAAGGAGTTTTCCTGATCGTACTTCGAATGTGCATTTAGCTGGATTGAGCTTAATCTGGTATTTCCGAAGTCGATTGAATAACTTCTTTAAGTATTGGAGGTGATCTATTTCGTTTTTGGACTTGGCAATCATATCATCCACGTATACTTCGATTTCTTTGTGGATCATATCATGAAATAGTTACCATAGCCCTTTGATAAGTAGCCCCTGCATTCTTAAGTCCAAAAGGCATTACTCTATAACAGAATGTACCCCACGGCGTAATGAAGGAAGTTTTTTCTCTATCTTCAACAGCCAATTTAATTTGGTTATACCCTGCATATCCATCCATGAAAGAATAGAGAGTATTTGTAGTGGTATGATCTACCGAGCATATCAATATGTGGTAAGGGAAAATCATCTTTTGGACTTGCACGGTTTAAGTCCCCGTAATCTACGCATACTCGATTTTTCCATTTTTCTTTATAAGCTGGCATGATGTTTGCCAACCATTCGGGGTATTTTGACACGATTAGGAAATTGGCATCCAACTGTTTTTCTACTTCTTCCTTAATTTTCAAGGACCATTACGGCTTTACTCTTCCGAGTTTACGCTTAACGGTCGAAATCCCTCTTTTAGTGGTAATTTATGCTCCACTATACTTTCATCAATCCCAGGCATATCATGGTAGGACCAAGCGAATACATCCACATATTCTCTTAGACACTGTATCAGCCTTTCCCTGACGTCATCATCAATTTGGGTACCAATATTTACTTCTTTCTTATTATCTTCTTGTCCCAAATTGATGGCCTCAGTTTTCTCCTGATGGGGCTGTATTGACTGAGCTTCTTTTTCTAACAGTCTTTGCATGTCCGGGGAAATGGTCCCCTCCTCACTGTCTGACTCAATCCGTTCACCTTCGGCTTTTGGATCTTCCAGAGAGTTTTCAATCACAGACATGACTGTACGGTTATGCTTTGTTTTAGATTTCTTTATTAAATGTGTGAGAGGGAAGAGAATGACAAAGAATATGAATATTATGAATAATGCCTCGTTGTATTGATAGAAAGAAATATTTACAAAGCCCATATTAATCAAAAATTTCATGATCACGGGCGAGGATCACGAGAAATACATCGGAAGCTTTTTGATATATTTCTTATTATATATATTTTTTTTGTATTTATTTTTATTAGATGACAAAAATGATGAGCCCTAAATTGCTGGTCTTCCTTAGCCCATCCTTCATTCGGGTTTCGATAAGGGCTGGTCATCCACTTTTGGAGTAGATGCGTCAAAGGTAATCCACCCTGCATCTATTAAATCTTGGACTTTATGTTTTATGGCCATGCAGTTATCCACTGAGTGTCTCGGAGCATCCGAATGATAATTTCATTTTTCGTTCGGCTTATACCATTCTGGATATGGTGACTCCATTTTCTTGGGGGGAATACGCACAAGGAGTTTAGCATCCAACAATTTTAACAGCAGACTTCCATAGGAGGTAGGTATTGGAGTGAATTTCCTTTCCGATCTGCGTGACTTGGTCTGCTGTGAGGAGGAAGAAGGAGTAGCAATGTTAATTGCATTCACGGTTCCTTCCTTCTTCTTTCCAAAGCTCTTCTTAATGTTTGGAGTAGAGGAATTGGAGGAAGTGTGCTGTGTAATTATTCCGCTTTTCAGACCTTGTTCTACTCTTTCTCCTATAATTACCACATCCGCAAAAAGTGTTGATGTGTTCCCTATCATTTTGTCATAATAGGGACCAGTTAGAGAATTGATAAACATGGATGTGGTTTCTTTGTCGGACAGAGGAGGTTCTAGTTGTGCTGCCAATTCCCTCCATCTTTGGGCATATGCTTTGAAGGATTCATCGTTTTTCTTGCTTAGCAATTGTAGATCTGCTCTTTCAGGGTTCAGATCAATAGTGTACTTATAACGACGAAGGAAAGCATCCGCCAGATGTCTCCAGGTTTGGATTTGCCCTCCTTCCAGTTGCATATACCAATTTAGGGCTGATTCAGCTAAGCTTTCCTGAAAGTAGTGGATCTGGAGCTTTTCATTATCCGCATTTGCAGCCATCTTACGGCAGTACATTGTAAGATGGCTTTTGGGGCAGGTCATTCCCATGTATTTTGGGAAGTCCGGAGTTTTGAACTTGTTAGGGAATTGGATATTTTTGACGAGGCACATGTCAGCTGCCTCTTTAACATCAAAATTATGCCCCTCCATGGCTCTCAGCCTCTCTTCAAGAGCAGTAATTTGTTGCTTTGATACTTCCGGAGCATGAATATGTACTGCTCTTGTATCAGATTGGTCATGCTCATCCTGAGGTTCCTCTTCTTCTTCTTTGTGAGAGGTTTGTCCACTTTGAGGACCCTCTTTGTGGAGATTCTGTTGGCGCATCATTTCCAACATTTGAGCCATTTGCTCTTTCAGCGTATTAAGCTCAGTGGTGAGCTTTCAGTTTTGTTCTTCTAGTTGCTCCATCTTCTTAGCTTTTTGAGCACGAGTGAGGACGGGCGGAAGACTAGCCACTTTCTAAATGATTTTAACGATTTTTATTATAGCTTTTTATTTCAAATGATTGGTGTGAAATAGATATGCCTTAGACAACAGCTTTGGTATCTTCTCAAAAGCCTATGTTTCAAGGGTACCATACCCACCTTAGTGTGTTAACTTCCTTTTTTCAAAGGTTGCCAACATACCTTAGCGCTATTGTCTAAGGATATCTAATAAATCCTAGAATGAATGTGTTTATGAGAGTTTTATTAGGATGATGTTTATGCATACTTTTCTTAGTGCATTTATTTTCTCTCTCGGTTTTACCACTTATTGGATGATGTGGTATGAATGATACAACTTTGTCAAAAATCTTTTTATTATAAAAGATATTTTTATGGCTTTAATTGTTTTTATATTTTTTTATGACCCTTTATCTCTTCTGTCGGTCAACGTGGCTACTTAGCTTACAAAGAACCTGAAACCAGGCTAGCTTAACTGAAGACTGTCCGAGATAAAGTTGGCTTATCTTATCACTTTTTATGATTATTAGGGTTTTTCATTATTTTGTTTGTTGTATGATTACCCTATGCTAATGCATCAATACAAATGCAGCAAACGAATGCACACACAATTCATACATCCACGAGCAGAGCCACGCTTATTTAATCATGAGGTAGGGTTTTCCTGCAGAAACGTGCTTGGTTTAGGTGGTTCTAAACTGTTCTCACCAAGGCCAAAGGTCCCCAAGGTGCCCCCATTATAGGGACCTCTCAATCTCTCAGTCCTCGGGTCATGCACGGAACTCCGTGGCGACATCCTTAGACTAAAAAAAGAAGAGAGTTATCACCTTGAGTTGGTGGTTTCCGACAACGGTTGTAGCCCCGTGTGCCAACAAGCCGGTCGTATCTGCCACCCACTCCCTATAGGTATTCACTCTTGCCCCCGGGTATAGAGGGACTGTTGTGTGCAAGGGTTTTTGTGTGCAATTTATATTTCAGACAATTTGCAGAAAATAATCATACAGCAATTATTAAAGCCATACAATAAAACATACAGAAAAGGGTAAAGGCGTAATTTCAAATCTTTACTTAGTTTGAATTTATCTGTCACTAAATGGGATAAACTCTCTAGCTTCCCCAGTGGAGTCGCCATCTGTCGCCGTCGTCCGTTCCGATGTCCAGGGACATCTCGAACGTTTATGCGAGCGGTCGCGAAAAGATGGTTTAGACTCGCGTTTTTTGTTAAAATTATGTTCATTGCTTCCGAGGTGCTCAACAACTGAACTATCCTCTAATAAAAGCAAGGTTTTCGAAAAGGGGTTCTTTTGGAGTCGCCACCAATGTTTTGACCGTAAACATTGGAAAAGGATAAAAAGGCGTTGATTTTGATTAAAAACCAAACTTGGCCATTATAACCAGAGTTAGGTAAGGGAGTTAGTTACGTGTGGGCACTACTACAAAATATGCTTTCAACGTCGCCATTTAACATCGGTTAAAGCTGAGCCGACGTTAAATGCACTTTCAACGTCGGTTGATTAAAAAACGACGTTGAAAGTTGACATTCAACGTCGGTTCATCTGGAACCGACGTTGAATGTGTTTTCACCAAAAATTCTTTTAAGTTAGAGAACTGTCACTAGCAGGGTTCGAACCCAATACTTTAAAGTTGAAAGTTGATACTCCAACCACTAAACTACTGTAATTTTCCGATAATAACTTACAAATTAATTATATTTATATACAAATAAATATATATTCCGTATAAATATATATTTATTTATATTTTCTGGAAAGTGTTTTTATTTTTTTTCAGCCAAAAATTCACTTAAGTTAGAGAATTGTCACTGACAGGATTCGAACCTAGTATTTTAGAATTGAAAGCTAATACTCCAACCACTAAACTACTGTAATTTTCCGATAATAACTTACAGATAAATTATTTTTATATACAAATAAATATATATCTGTGTAAATATATATTTATTTATATATATTTTCTGGAAAGTGTTTTTATTTTTTTCGATAAAAAATTCACTTAAGTTAGAGAATTGTCACTAATAGGATTCAAATATAGTATTTTAGAGTTGAAAATTAATACTCCAACCACTAAACTACTATAATATTTTGATAATAATTTACAAATAAATTATATTTATATACAAATAAATATATATCCGTGTAAATATATAAATACAAATATATTTATATATTTTTATGTTGGATGTGAGGGCGCGATCGAGGGTGAAAGTGAGATTGACTCTCGTTTGAGTGAAAATACGTTAAAGCTCACGAGAAATTCACTCGTTCAAGCCTAGCTTGAGCGAAAATTGGTATTTTTCGCTTGAGCGAATGTGTCACTTGAGCGAATGATGCGTTTTTCAAATTTATTTTATATCATTATATAAATAAATTATAAATATTATATTCCGTCATTAAATTACAAACCCATATATAGAGACTCACTCACAAATTTGGCATTAAATTTTGAAAACCCACTCGACACACACTTTCACCTTCGAGCGTGCCCTCACATCCAATATATAAATATATAATTATATAAATATATCAAAATATATAAATATATTTGTATTTATATATTTACACGGATATATATTTATTTGTATATAAATATAATTTATTTGTAACTTACTATCAAAAAATTCGAGTAGTTTAGTGGTTGGAGTATCGACCTCCAACACTAAGGTACTGGGTTCGAATCTGTCGATGACAAAAAAATAATTTGGTAATGCTTTAAACTTAAAAAAAATATGATAAATAATAAAAATATAATATAAAAGAGAGAGGGACCTAATAAAAATATAATATAAAAGAGAGGGGGGATTTATAGATAAATAGAGGGGTTGGAAGGTTGGAAATAAATAAAAAAATTTAATTTGAAAAATCAGACTTTCAACGTCGGTTAAATAGAACCGACGTTGAAAGTCTTAACTTTCAACGTCGCCTGATACAACGTCGGTTCTGGAACCGACGTTGAAGGCCTTATTTGTAGTAGTGGGGGAAGGTGTTAGCACCCCACAACGCCCCTTTCGGGTTCCCTATGACGGATTAATTCATTTAAGTAAAGATTACGAGAAATTACGTGATTACCCTATTTTATTGCATAATGTTAAAAATGGCTATCTACATGACTTTATTTTATATTGCATACATAAAGCAATAAATAAAGCAGTAAAAGAGAAGAGAATTGAACAGAACCTTCGTAGCAAGCTTTGTATTGCGAATCTTTAATCGTGAGGATGCGTTTTGGCAATCCTTCGCTCTACAAAGACTCTCCTCTCCGAATACAACACTGACTCTACTAAATTTTAAAGAAGAATCGAATGCTGAAATACAATTACTTAACTGATTTTTACCTTATTAAGGCAATCAGAGGGTTCATTCGAAGTAGGGAGAGAATAGACAAGTACTGGGAGTTGTCTGGTGTCTGAAATAGTGCCAAATGAGCCTCCTATTTATAGTTTTTGTTGCCTGCACATTTGGGATGGCCGTCTGGGTTGGGACGGCCGTCCCACTTGGCCAGGGAAGGTTGGGACGGCCGTCTTGACCTTGGGACGACCGTCTCGACCTGTTTTGGCCAGCCTTTGTGTTCTGGGACCCCTGGGAAGCTTTCCTTTCTGTATTCGGACGTCGTTTGATGCCGATAAACGCCCTTTAAAGCTTTATCTTCATATAGGAAGTCTTCTTGGCCTTTATTGAGATGTTAGGCAAGCTTTGTCTTTGTTGTATGAAGTATCTTTAGCTTTTATTGAGAGGCCGAGCGAGCTTTGTCTTGTCATATGAGATCTTCTCAGCCTTTATTGAGAGACTGGGCAAAATTAGGGGTCTACAGTCATACTTCGGCAATATTGTGAATAAAAATAAAGACACAAAAAAAAGAAAAGCCCATAAAAGCCAAAGCCCAAAAAGAAAAAGGGCAGAATACCCGGTAGGAAACCCACAAAGGGGGCTACGCAAAAGAAAGGGTCAACCCGGTAGGATACCCGAACAATAATAAAGGGTAGCCTAGGCAAAAGTTAGGGTTAAAAAATAAGGTCCGCTAGGATTCCCCAAAAATACCAAAAGAAGGAACCTAGACAAAAGTTAGGGCCAAAACACAGTATCCTAGTTCGAAAACCCAAAGGGCGTTCTAGGGAAATCAACTAGCCATTAAAAGCAATGGGAACAAAACCAAAAGGCGCAAATAAAAAAAAGGGGGAAAACGTTTGCTTAGACGAAGCCTAAACACCTAAGCCTAACCCTAAGCCAGCCATGCTTACAAAACCACTTTCTAAATAAAAATCAACCTCCTAAAACACAAGCCATTGAATTTACCTCTTTACTTCTTTTCTCTTGACCCTCACAACAATATTCTAATAATTAATTTGGGAATATGGAGGCGTATAGTCAACAAGAGGATTGAAACCCCTAGAGTGGATAAAAAGAGACACTACATGGAAAATAGTGCTCTACACAAAAAAAAGAGAGAGAGAAGAAGAACAAAAAAGAAGAAAAGAAAGAAAGAAATTATCCTTCGGTCACAAGAAGTCCGG
The DNA here is from genome assembly GCA_963425845.1 of Sphenostylis stenocarpa. Lineage (NCBI taxonomy): Eukaryota > Viridiplantae > Streptophyta > Magnoliopsida > Fabales > Fabaceae > Sphenostylis > Sphenostylis stenocarpa. Next base: position 56,183,852 of record OY731400.1, on the reverse strand, counting down.
CATGGTACAGCCAAGAGTAAGCACGGCAAATCAGAGGGCATTCGGCGCAACAAGACACGTCGGTTAAGTCCTTCTGAAAAATTAACTAAAGTAGGCATTATAGGACATCAAACATAAAAACATTGCATGCATAAAATGTCTTTGAACCAGGTCCTATTTTCTTATTTAAAAAAAAAAGTTCCGAAATTCGAGATGGCCGTCCGGAATTCCCAGACCGCCGTCTTGGTCTCCAGCAAATCGAGACCATCGTCTCGACCAATGAGACCGCCGTCTCGACTTAGCCAAAAACGAGATCGTCGTCCCGCTTGGCGAGACGGTCGTCTCGCTTAAGGCCAAAGTCGAGACCGCCGTCTCGAGGATCCAGACGGCCGTCTCGACTTGCAAAAAATTGAGACCGCCGTCTCGACTTCCCAGATGGCGGTCTCGACCCGGATTTTTCCCCTATATATAGGGGTGGCGCCTTGGGGGTTTCTCACAACTCTCTGCACTCCAGAACCCTCCAACTCTCAGATCTACCACTTCCAAGCACCTTCTGGCCAATATGTTCCGTGGAAACCCCTCCAGGAAGAGAAGAGGCGCTGCCGGTGCCAGCAGTTCTTCGGCACCAGCCCCTCAAGACCCCACTCAGCTGTCGCCGCAACACCAGGCCCGCCTTGAGCACATCCGGGATTACTCGTGGCAACCCATGTTCAGGCTCGACTTTAGGATCCTCGCCGAGTTTGGGTGGGAGGACGATGTCCGGGCCCACATAGACAACATTGGGTGGGGATTCTTGCTGCAGCCCCCACCTACCCACGTGTACCCTCAAGCGGTACTGGAGTTCTTGGCATCCATCTCCTACGCCGAGGCTCCCTCCATGGTCCCGGGCCTACCACCCACCAAGATGGTGAACTACTTCATGGGTGGGGAATACCGGACCACCACCCTCGACGAATTCAATGTGAGCATTGGATTCGTCCGACCCGAGCACGTGCTCACTCGGGGATACCGGGAGGCCATCTGCAGCCGCCCCGCCAGCCTCACCGCCGCTGAGATGTGGCAGGAGCTCACCAGGGCGCCCACGCTACCAACATTGATGAAGGGTTTTGCGCTCCCTCCAGCCCTCCGCATCTGCCACAAGTTGCTGGCTGGAACTGTCCATGGGAGGAAGGAGAGTCAGGGTAAGGTAACCCTCCCAGACCTCTTTGTTCTTTATTGCATGAGCCAGAGGTGGCGTTGCAACCATGGCTACTTTTTCCTGAGGGCCCTTAAGGACTTCGGGAGCAGACCAGTGGGAGCCGTCCTTGTGGCTCCTCTTATCACTCCCCTGGCAGAAAAGTGGGGATGCGCCGACCGAGAAGAACTAGCCCCTAGCCTCCGATTCGAGTCCATCAACGGATCGGTCCTGGTCAGCATGGGGATGCTGATGCGCCGAGGGACCCAGTTGGTCCTTCATCCCTCCCTGGACTTTGCGCTGGACCTTCAGGACATCGTGGCAATGCACAATCTTCCGACACCTCCCGATTTCCAACAGGCTCAGCAACACCCCCCGCAGTACATAGACGACTTTGCTGGCCTGAACCGCAACATCAACGATCTGCACCAGCAAATCGATCAAATGTCTGTGTGGCAAGAGCAGATGTCCCTAAGGCAGGAAGCCTTCGACACCCGGCTGGAGACGATATACCAATATCAGCAGGGGATGAGACAAGACTGGACAACCTTCCAGCAAGAATACCACGATGAAGCCCGGGAACAAGCAGAATTTCGGGAACATGTATACCAACAATTCCCCCACCCTGTATCATCTCCAGATGATATCCCTTAGGGACAGTACTTGTAAAATAGGTGGTTGTAATAAAACTTTTACGAATAAAGATTTTATTTCATACAATTCTTTGCCATTCTTTCCAAAAGTCAGCGTAACAAAAAAACTAAGAGTAAAAACACGTACGCTCAAGGATAAAGCCAAAATCCTACATCGCGAGAAAAAAGAGATAAAACCGCGAGAAAAAGGCAGGATTAAACCATCACCTCAACCAACAAAATTTCGACAAACAAACAAAAATTGCCCGACCAGCCAGCAAGAGTCAGGTGATCACCACAAAAGATCAAAATCAAAGAATTCCCAGCGGACAAGCAAGATGGATGAGCACCCACAAAATCCCCGGCGCAGACCGGACGACAACATCTCTAAAGAAAACCAACAAAAAATACATCTCAACCGGCGCATGGGCCACCTGAACAGCAAGCCGCAACTACCACCAGTCCTACGCAGTGGGCTGTACCAGCTTGATAGGGGGTTCATACCTATCAACCTGCGCACGCGGTGCGCCTGATCTGCGCTCGAGCCGGATCAGTAAGTCACAACTACCAGCCTGATGGGGGGTTCATACCCATCAACCAAAGGATCGGCTACCATCAGAAGGAGTATCCTGAGGTTCTACCACGTGTCCACCGAAGGGATCAGCTACTGTCAGAAGGAGTATCCCGGAAGTGCACAAACACAAGTTTTTCCCAAAAGATCAACCGCCGCAAGACGGAACATCCGAAGGGTAACCGGGCAAGAGGGTCAACTCCTTTACCGTCCTGTCGATCTGTCTGGCACAACAAGCCAACAGCCGACTAGTCAGGTAAAGGGGGGGCAGCTGTAGACCCAAATCTTGCCTGGTCTCACAATAAAGATCAGAAGACCTCCTTTCCGAAGATGGACGAAGCCTAAGAAGCCACTAGGAGAGACTATTAGGCCCCATACTAGGATAGGAGGGATTTTTGGCACAAAAATAAGGATTTTCTCCTTTTAGGGTCGAGACCGCCGTCTCGGATTCGAGACTGCCGTCTCGCTTTGCACAAGTGGTGAGACTGCCGTCTCGACCTGACAGGCGCGAATCCCTATAAATAGGGCCTCCATTCCCCTCATTTCACACAGTTTTCTCACTCTCTCTCTAGTCACATCAAGAAATTCTCTCTCTAGAATCCCTCCGACACATTTCTGGAGCTTTTGAGTGTCTTTAGAGTGTTTTTAGAGCGTTTCAAGAGGTTTTCCGACGCCGTGTAGAGTGAAGGGCTGCCGCAAAGCACCCTATTTTTAAAGAATTAAATAGAAAGCCTGCTTCGGAGGTCTCTACTCTCTTCCTCTACCTTTTACTACTTTATTTAAATTATGCAATAGACGTTAGGGCCATGTAGTCGTAATATTTAAATTCCGCAAAATAAAAGGGCAAAAGCATATTTTTCCGGTTTATTTATCAACAGAATAGCTGGCCTATCATAGGGAACCTGAAAGGGGCGTCGTAAAGGAACTAACACTTCATTTACGCGTAACTAACTCCCTTACCCAACTCTGGTTCTAACGACCAAAGTTGGTTTTTCGAAAACCAACGCCTTTTAAACTCCTTTTCCGATGTTTTCGGTAAAAACATCGGTGGCGACTCCAGAGAACCCTCAAAAACTAGCTCTTGGATTAGCCCGGTTATCGGACAATCCAAGAGCACCTTTTTCGAAAACCTTGCCCTCAAGTTCAGCCCGGTTATCGGACAACCTAAAGGCGTTGGAACCACCAATAAAAAACGCGAAAATCAAGAGAGTCAAAACCATCGCATCGCTCCGACCGCCTCGTTTTGATGGCGGCAACAATGCACCCCCATCTAGTTTGACGAGTATGAACCCGTCTAGTTGTGAAGTCCACTTTGTAGGACCGTTGTGACTTACTGCTCTGGCTCATGAGCAGTGATTTTTCCTGTGTGCAGCTCTGTCTTCGGGACCTTCCTTGTCCCGAAGTTGTGGTGGCGGCTTACTGCTCTGGATCATGCGTCGTTCCTTGTGAGGACTCTTTTTGATTTGATAAAATTTTCTGACTTTTCTGATGAAGTCTTCCGGTATGCCAGGGATTTTTTGGTCTTCTTCCAGCTAGTTAGATGCTGGGGATTCTTGTTTTTGGCTTTTGTAGTGGTCATCCGACTTTGTTGTCTGTCGGAGATTTTTGGTGAGCGCCTTTTGCCTAGGCAGGAATCCGCTAGGGATTTTTTTGATTTTGTGTAACGCCTCTGAGCAGGCGGGTGTTTTGTTTGTTTGCCTTTTTCTCTTCGTTGGGAGAATGATGGCTAATGTTTGGGAATTTTTAATCTCGCCTTTTTCCGTGGTTTATTATTTTTTCTCGCGATTTTGGATTTTGGCTTTTTTGGGATAGCACGTAGGCCTTTTTACTTTTAGTACGTTGGTTTTTTTTTTTTTTTTGAAAGAGAGTAAAGGCAAACAACTTAACCAAAAGATTTTATTTATATATATCATGAATGTTGTACAATGACTATATATACAATGATGTTCCTAAGGTGGCGGCAGGCTTGACTGCGAGGCTGAAGACGACTCAGGAGGAGGAAACTACCGGAGCATGTGCCTCTGAAACTATTCCTGGCTCCGAAACATGTCGAGCACATGCTGGTCGATCATATCCAGGCTCTATATGACTCCCTCCTGCCTCTAGTTGATGGTCTCTAGCCGCGTATCGAAGATGTCCTACCTCAGGGACATCTGGTCTAACTGCTGGCAGATGTCATCCATGTGACGGTGGACGCCAGGAAAGTCATCCCCATACTGTTGCTACTGCTCAAACTCTGGGGGCATCGAGATCTCCTACGACTCATCCAGATGCTGAATGTCCAGAGTCATGGCAAGCGCTGGGTGGAGGGTCACCTGGGACCCTTGCCTGATGAGCATGGACCCGCTGATAAGCTCGAGTCAGAGGATAGAGGGAACGTCCTCCCCGTTGGCGCATCCCCATCTCTCGGTCAGCAGGGTGATGAGGGGAGCCATGAGGATGGCTCCAACGGGGCGGCTCTCGAAGTCATTCAGAGCCCTCAAGAAGAAGTAGCCGGGATTACACCAGCATCCGTGCAGCATGCAGTGCAACACGAAGAGATCGGGTTGAGTAATCTTCTCCTGACTCTCCTTCCGTGCATGGATCATTCCCGTCAGCAGCTTTTGGCAAATACGGAGATGAGGGCTGAGTGCCGACCCTTTCATCAGGGCCAGTAGTACCTACAACCCAGTGAGATCCTCCCAAATCTCACTGGTGGTGACGGCAGCCGGCCGCGCACAGATAGCTCCCTAGTACTTTTGCGTCAGGGTGTCCGCGGGCTGGTTGAAGCCCATGGTGACGTTGAACTCATCCAACGTCATCGTCCGGTAGGTCCCGTTCATGTAGTACGAGACCATCCTCGCCGGAGGGACGCCCGGGAACAGCGCGGGCATGTCGACCATCGTGACGGAGGAGAGGAACTCCATCATGACCTCTCTGTAGATGCGGGTAGGAGGGTCCTGGAGGAGAAAGTCCCACCCGATGTTGTGGATGTAGCCTCGTACATCTTCTTCCCAACCAAACTCGGTCAGGATACTGAAGTCCAAGCGCATCATAGGGTGCCAAGAGTAGCTCCTAATGTGATCCAGCCTGGCCTGGTGTTGCGGCATGAGCTGAGTAGGGTCTGGCGGAGCTTGTGGCGTTGGGGTGCTCTGGCCGGATTCCTGACCTCTCTTTCAGGGCCTAGAATATTCTTCTTGTTGCATTTTATTCAAAGACACTCAAATATGTATGAGAATGTATGATAGGATGCAGGAATGGAGTGCTTTAAAACTGACCCAAAAGCCCCTATATATAGAAAAATATATTTTTGGTCGGGACCACCGTTTGGGATTCGGGACGACCGTCTCAAATTTTCGAGGTTCGGGAGCGCCGTCTGGAATGTTGAGACGGCGGTCTCGCTCTTCGCGACATGGCGAGATGGACGTCTCGCCAAACGAAATGGAGGTCTCGCCTTTGGCGAATGGCGAGACGACGGTCTCGCCAAATGAGACGTTGTTTGAAAGATATAGGACCCTGTTCAAAAACATCTATGCTTGCAATGTTTTCATGTTATGTGTCCTATAATACTATTTAATTAATTTTTCAGAAGGATTAACTGATGTGTCTTCTGAAGACAAGACCCTTCTGATGTCGTTTTTTAGTTGTACTTGTTTGTACCATTCTGGACTTAATATGACCGAAGAATAATTATTGACTGAGGAGCAAACTTGCCACATTGGTGCGATTTTTCTTTCGTCTAGAGGTTTCAATCCTCTTGTTGATTATATGCCTCCATATTCCCCCACTAATAATCAAAATATTATGATAAAGGCCAAAAGAAAAGAAGTAAGAGGATAATTTATTTCAAAGGCTTTTGTGTTTTAGACGGTTGTATATTTTTTATTTTTTATTCAAAAGGGGATTTTGTAAGAATGGCTAGCCAAGATTGGTCAAAGTGTTTAAGCTAATGTTAAACAAACGTTTTGTTTTGAGGATCTGCGTCTTAGCCGATTTTTATTGCTTTCTTATGACTGATTGACTTCCCTAGATAGCCCTTTGGGTTTTCAGACTAGGATATTGTTTTTTGGTCCTAACTTTTGTCTAGGTTTCCTTTTTTCTTGTTTTGGCAATCCTAGCAGACCTTATTTTGTAACCCTAACTTCTGCCTAGGCTACCCTTTATTGTTGTTCGGGTTTCCTAGTGGGTCAACCTTAATTTTTGTGTAGCCCCCTTGGTGGGTTTCCTACCGGGTAATTTGCCCTTCTTTTTTTGTTCTGGCCTTTGGCTTCTATGGGCTTCTTTTGATTTATATTTTCTTTCTTCACAATATTGGTGAAACACGGTTTTATTATGACGAGGTAAAACCTTATGCTGTGTTTCTAGTCAATCAGTTTGATTATTTTATTTTTTGGTGATGGCGCGTTTTGATTATTTTGATGCACTTTTGAAAACGTTTGCTTAAACATGGTTATTATGAGGTTTGGTCGTGAATAGCAAGAAGAAAAGAAAATAGTAAGAATTGTATTCTTATTAATTAAGAGGGGAATATGTGCCCAAAAGATGCCCGGGAGTCGGGCTAGCCCTGGGGGATAATCTCTAACAATAATTGGGTTTACATCCCTTAAAAAAAGGAAAAAGAACTCCTAATGACTAGAGTTGCTCTCGACGCTTGTATCCCTCCGCTTCGGAAGATTTGCTTGAGTGTGCGGAGGGGAGACTTCCCTTTTCTTCTTTCAGCTCGGCCCTTTGCAGGGTCAAATCCTAGGCCATGCTTCAAGGGATTATCTTTGAATTCCGGGGGCTCTTTTATTGCTTGGGAGTCTGCCCTGAGCCCTTGACCAGGATGGTAACCGTACTTCATCGTCATGCGGGCTACCTTCGTATTACCGGGAAGTCTTTCTACATTGGCTATTTCAAACGCTTGAAAAGATGTTTCAAGGGTCTCTTCCATCGCATCCAAATAGGGTTGGGTAGATAGTCCACTGATCAAGATATCATCTTCTGCTTGGACCGTGACCAGTTTGTCGTCTGCTATGAATTGACTTTCTGGTAGAGCGTTGAAGGTACTGCCTTAGCATCGTGAATCCAAGGTCTGCCCAGGAGACAACTGTATGCTGGAGTAATATCCATCACGTGGAAATCGACGTTGAAGATAGTGGGTACGACTTGGATCAGTAGATTGATTTCTCCCACTACTTTTCGTTTGGATCCGTAGAAGGCTCAAACGATAGTGCTGCTTGGGCGCATGTGGGTTCCCTGAATGGTCAACTTGTCAAGTGTGCACTTGGGCATTACATTCAAAGACGACCCGTTATCCACAAGAACTTTAGCGATGAGATACTCCTTGCATTTGATGGAAATATGCAAGGGCTTGTTATGGCTCGACCCTTCAGGAGGGACTTCTTCGTCTGTGAAGGTGAGGTGATTGCTGGCTGTGATGTAGCTAACGATCCTCTCAACTTTTTCTTGGGATATTGTATGAGGTACGTGCGCTTCGCTCAAAACCTTCATCAGGGCATTTCTATGCGATTCCAAACTCATCATTAGAGATAACAGAGTTATCTTTGCAGGTGTATGATTGAGTTAATCAATGATAGAATACTCGCTCTGCCTTATAAACTGGAGTAATTCACCAGTCTCCTCCCTGGATTCATTATTTTCCTTTTCTTCGGTCTGTTTATTCTTCCCTTTATTCTTGGGGGCATCTTCTTATGACTCCTTAGGGGAGTATATTCTTCCACTTCTAGTCATGCCCGCAATGCCGGCTATATTGGAGATGTCCTCCTTTATGGGTGAAGATTCCCCGTATCTCCACGGCACAACTTTATTTGAGTCATAGGGGAAAGGACGAGGCACAAATAATTACAAAGGCGTCCTTGCCCCCTCTTCCTTATCGACTTTGATAACCAATGACTGAAGCTTGTAGATCCCAAATCTTGCCCGGCCTCATAATAAAGACCAGAAGACCTCTTATTCAAAGATGGATGAAGCTTAAAAAGCCACTAGGAGAGACTATTAGGCCCCATACTAGGATAGGAGGGATTTTCGGCACAAAAAATAAGGATTTTCACCTTTTAGGGTCGAGACCGCCGTCTCGGATTCAAGACTGCCGTCTCGCCTTGCACAAGTGGCGAGACCGTCATCTCGTTTGGCGAGACGGTCGTCTCGACCTTGTCAGACGAGACGGCCCGTCTCGACCTTGTCAGACGAGACGACCCGTCTCGACCTGACTGACGCAAATCCCTATAAATAGGGCCTCCATTCCCCTCATTTCACACAGTTCTTCCATTCTCTCTCTAGACTTTTCTTCAAATTCTCTCTCTAGACCCCCTCCGAAGCATTTCCGGAGTTTCTGAGAGTTTCTAGAGTGATTTTATAGCGTTTTTGAGAGGTTCCGGCGCTGTACAAGAGTGAAGGGTTGCCAAAAAGCACCCTAATTTGCAAAAAGTTAATAGAAAAGCTTGCTTCGGAGGTTTATACTTTCTCTTTCTATCTTTTACCGCTTTATTTTAAATTACGCAATAGACATTAGGGCCATGTAGTCATAGTTTAAAATTCTGCAAATAAAAGGGTAAAAGTGTATTTTCACCGGTTTAATTATTTTAAATAGCTGGCCTATCATAGGGAACCCGAAAGGGGCATCGTAAAGGAACTAACACTTCCTTTACACGTAACTAACTCCCTTACCCAACTCTGGTTCTAATGACCAAAGTTGGTTTTTCGAAAACCAACGCCTTTTTATCCCTTTTCCGATGTTTCCGGTAAAAACATCGGTGGCGACTCCAGAAGAACCCTTCAAAAATTAGTTCTTGGGTTAGCCCGGTTATCGGACAACCCAAGAGCGACCTTTCGAAAACCTCGCCTCTAGGTTCAGCCCGGTTATCGGACAACCTAAAGGCGTTGTAACCACACCAATAAAAATGCGAAAAATGGAAAGTTGGAACCATCGCGTCGCTCCGACCACCTCGTTCTGATGGCGACGACAGATGGCGACTTCACTGGGGAAGCCTAGAGAGTTGATCCCATTTAGTGATGGGCTAGCTTAAAATAAATAAACAAAGAAAGTTATGCTTTTACCCTACCTTGTATTATAACATGTTTTAATGCTTGGCTTTAATAACTGTTGTCTGTTTATACTTACGCAATTGTTTGAAATACAAACTGTACACAAACCCTTGCACACTACAGTTCCCTCTATACCCGGGGGCAAGTGAGAAATCCATAGGGAGTGGGTGACAGGTACAGTTCGCTGTAGTGATGGTCTTGTGCCCACCAGTGTGATCAGAAACCACCACTCAAGGTGATAACCTTCCTCTTTTGGCACAAAGACTGACTATGGCCTTAGTGCTAAGCATGGTTGGAAGGCTGGAGAGTGGGGACCCTATAATGGGGGCACCTTGGGGGCCTTAGCCTTGGTGAGAACAGTTAGAACCTACCTTCGCCAATGCACTTTTCTACAGGAAAATCCTACCTCGTGATTAAAACGACTTCTCGCCTGTTCGTGGATGATCGAATTGTGTGTGCATCTGTTTGTTGCATTTGATTGCATAGCATAACCAAACAACAGATAAAAACAAAATTTTACAATAAACACCCTTATCTCGGACAGTCTGCCTTTTAGCTAGCCTGGTTTCGGGTTCTTTGTAAGCTAAGTAGCCACGCAGATCCGACGGAAGAGATAAAAGGTTATGAATAAACCAAATAAAATAATAATAATAATAATAATAATAATAATGAATAATATAATTTTGACAAAGTCGTATCATTCATATTGCATCATGTCATAAGTGGAAAAACCAAGAGAAAAAATAAATGCATAAGGAAAGTATGCATACGCATCATTTTAATAAATCCCTAAAAAATGGGTCTTAGAAGTGTTTTTTGGGAAAATTACTGGGTCAAATCCCCTTTGGGTATTTGTAGCTTGATTCTTCACCTTTTTCCCTTCGTTTTGATATGTTGTGCATCTAAATCGGACATCTCAGTCAAAAGTTATGTCACTTTGAACATCTATCGCCCTTTTGTACTGGTGCATGCATAAATACATTCATTCTAGGGAGCACTAGATATCCCTAAGATAATGGCGAAAGAGGCCCTGAGCACATTTGTGACCTTCGCGACAAGGAAGGGACACATGTACTAAGGTGTGATGGGGGAGGAACCATTACATCAAGGTGGGTATAATACCCCACAAAGCGTAAGCTTTGGGGAGGGTGCCTAATTTATTGTCTTAAGGAATATTCATCTCATAAATCATTCATTTTAAACAATAAAAATATTTTTGCATTCTAGAAAGCGGCTGGTATTCTTCATACCGTCATCCTCATACAAAAAAACTCAAAATCCCAAACACTATCATACATCATGTTAGAAAATAAAACATGATAATGTTTAGGAAAAAAATAAACACTTGCATACATGCATCCACCAAACTTCATCCTCATAACATAATAGACAATCGAAGAAGTGGACATTCCTTAATACCATGAAAAGAGGATTAGGGCATTCGCATGCCATGCACGGGAAGTCAAAAAGAAAATAAATAGAAATTTTAACCCGCGTATGGGTTCATTTAGGCTTCTCCGTTTAAAAAAAAATGTACTTCGAAACATTACATTGAGGAATGTACACTATCTAGATGAAACAAATAAAATTGTTTGTTTTCATCATCTCAACCGTCTATTGCATTCATGAATTGCATTCATAAATTGCATTCATTCTCACTTTAATAATAATAAGATAATAAAAAGAAAGGATTAGTCGATGTGCTTTCCACGAATCGAAGTAGAATGAAGAGCAAACCTTTTGTCATCAAGTTATCTCCAACGGTTGATCCGCCTAAGAAGGATAATAAGCGTCAACCGTTGATCATCTGAGTAAATAAGGAAACGGGGGCAAGGATGCCATTACATTTTGTTCACGCCTCGAATCGAATAAAGTGGTACCATGGAGATACCAAAAACATCGCCCATTAACAAGGATATCTCCAGCATAGTCGACATTGGGGGGCAGGATTAGAAGTAGAAGAATCTACTCCCCCGAGGAGCTACAAGACAATGCTCCCAAGAATAAAGGAAAAATAATAAGATCGAAGAGAGACATAATCCAAAGAGGAAATTGAATAGACTTTGGATTCACGACGCTGAGGCAATTCTTTCAACGCTCCGCCAAAAAGACAAACTCACGGTAGGCGACAAGCTGGTCATGGTTCGAGCTAAAAACGACATTCGGATCAGTAAGTCGTCTGCCCTACCTTGAATGGATGCGGCTGAAGAGGACCTTTGAAATACCTTTTGCCAATATGAAAAGACTTCCCCAACAATATGAAGGTGACCCACATGATGAGAAAATATGGATATCGCCCAAACCAAGGGCTCATTAGTAAGGAAGCCACCAGATTTTAAACACAATCCTTTCAAGCTTTACCCTACAAATGATCAAGCTGCATGGAGAAAAGGGAAGTCTCCCCTCCGCACCTTGAATTAGATTTTCCCATATAGAGGGGTTCAAGCGTCAAAAGCGACTTTAGTCATTAGGTGTTCTCCTTTTGATTCTTAGGGTTTGTAAATCCAATGACTATTAGAGATTACTCCTCGGGGCTAGTCCGACCCCCAAGCATTGTAGGGCACACATTTCCCTATTAATTACAAAGAATGTCATTCTTACTATCTGCTTCTCTTCTTGCTATTAATGTCTAAACCTCATTAATAACCAGGTTTAAACAAACGTTTCAAAAATGCGTCAAAATGCGCCATCGTCAAAATAATCAAACCACTCATCACCACTGATTGACTAGAAACAAAAAATAAAGTTTTACCTCGTCATAAATAAAGCCGTGTTTCGCCAATGTTGTGCAAAAAGAAAACGAAAAATCAAAAGAAGCCCATAAAAGCTAAAGGCCAAAAAGAGAGGGCAAGATACCCGGTAGGAAACCCACAAAGGGGGCTACGCAAAAGTTAGGGTAAACCTGCTAGGAAACCTGAACAACCATAAAGGGTAGCCTAGGCAAAAATTAGGGTTACAAAATAAAGTCCGCTAGGTTTCCAAAGCAAGAAAAAAGAAACCTAGACAAAAGTTAGGACAAAACAAAACACAACATCCTAAGCTGAAAACCCAAAGGGCAGACTAGGGAAGTCAATCAGTCATAGCAAGCGCCATAGAATATGACGCCACTCCATAAACAAAACGTTGTTTAAACTAGCCTAAATACTCTAACCAACCTTGGCTAGCCGTGCTTACAAAAACCATTTTTTGTCAAAATAAAACAATTCTAAAACACAAGCCTTTGAATTAAATATCCTCTTCTTTCTCTTCTCTTGACCCTTACCACTACGGCATTCTAGTAAGTAGTAGGGAAATGTGGAGATAGTAATCAATAGGAGGATTGACATCCCCAAGGAAAGGGAGGGGCACACTGACATGGCAAGTCGCTCTGCAATCAACACCATCATTCTTTGGTCACGACAAAGTCAAGATGGCAAAATCGGTACAACCTATCCTGTCGACAAAAGCACACGATGTCAGAAGCTCATCAGAAGTAAAAGCACATTGATTAATCCTTTTGAAAAATTAATTGAAATAGTATTATAGGATGCATATCACGAACATTGCATACATGCATATGATAGATTCCTATCTCTAAAAAAAAAAAAGAGAAAGAAAAAATGACAATAAAAAAAATAATGCCTGCTAGGAGATTCTTAGGCAAAAGTTAGGGTAGCCCGCTAGATCAAAAACCCGCAAAGGGTGGTCTAGGCAAAAGTTAAGGCATTCATAAAAAAGGAAAAAACCCGCTAAGATATCCTAGGCAAAAATTTAGGCAGCCCGCTAGACCGAAAACCCCAAAAAGGGCAGTCTAGGCAAAAGATAGGGCTAAACCAATAAATGAATAAAAGAGAGGGGTCCTTCATCATAATCATAAAAAGTCCAGCAGGAGAATGCCAGTCACTTTTCCAGATGCATCGATAAAAAAGGATAGATTGCATTTAGGGCATCCACACACAAGTAGTCGCACAAAACGACTTTGTCAAGATGAAAAAATGAAAGAAATAAAAATTACTTCAGATAAAAAAAAAAAACCAAAAAACATTCATGCATATAAGGAGACTAGCTCCATGATTGTGATTGAAAACAGGATCACTGAGACTGAGTCTCCAAATAATGCCCTCAAGAAAACGGAGCAAGTCGTCAATCAAGCGACTCAGCAGAATAAGAGCTTCTGAAAATCAAGAGCTCCAACTACCATCCTTCTACCCAGAAAAGAAGGCACAAGAAAGTAATAAGTCTCCAAACATTGTTCTCCCTCAAGAAAGAAGAGCGAGTTGTCATAAGAAGCTTCCAGAAGCCAAAGCTTCAATCATCACCCAATAAAAGAGGGCACAATCATCAGACATCATAAAAGAAAAGCCGACGGAAAGGCTTAGTCATCCCCAAGAGGATCCCTTCCTACTCCGAAGGCAAAACAAAAATACTCCTCACGGCTCAACATTACCACCACATGAGTCATCGAGCACACTCACCCAAAGTCCCCTCCACACTCCCCAATTGAGAATAAAGGCTCCAAGAGCATATCATCATCAACAGTCAAAAGAGTCCAAACCATCAAGGGCTCAACAAAAAGAAAGAAGAGAAATGAAAACCCTTCATCTCCAGCAGATGACAAAAAAGGGCCGCAACAGAAAAGGCCGAATAAAAATCCTCAAGTGGATCTCCTAAAAAGTCTACAAAAAGAAATAAGAGATTATCATCCCCTAGTGGAATAAGAACTTTACAAGTTTAGCTCTCATCAACATCAATCAAGGAGCCAAGACTCCATCCCTACAAAAGGAAAATCAGATCCCCAGGAAGTCAACTAATTCCCTGGTGGATCACCAAAGAAAGAAAACTTCATCCCTAGTGGACCCACCAAAAAGAAGGAAAAAGCCAGCGTAATAAAAAGAGACTAAAAAGTAAAAAGGCTTACGCATTATCCCGAAAAAGCCAAATTTCAAGTCGCGAAAAAATAAGATAAATCGCGGAAAAAGGAGAAATTAAATAAAAATCCTAGAAAAAGGAAAAACCAACGAAAAAGAAGGAATAAAAAATCTCAATGAAACAAGAGTATCGGCAAAGCCAACTCATACCAACAACATCCAAAAAGGAGTCAAAACTCCATTCCCTCAAGGGGCAAATCAAAATTAGATCCCCGGGAAGGCAATCGATTCCCCGATGGATCACCAAAAAGAGAAAAATCATCCCTAGTAAGCCTATTGCAAAACAAAACTTCAGATTCATCCTCAGAATGTCATTTGCCTACGCATAGGCAAGAACTGGCAAGCAAGAGCCAGCATCCCCATATCAGCCTAGTCAGAGGCAAAGCAAATGAAACCAAAAGTCTTCACTTCCGATGAAGCATCTGCCTACTCAGAGGCATTACCAGAAACTCAATGGAGTATCTTCCTGCTCAGAGGCACCATCAAAATCAACAAATTTTCAATGGATATCTGCCTACTCAAGAGGTGTCACCAAGATTAACAAATCCCTAGAGGATTTCTGCCTACCTAAGAGGCACTCATCAAAAATCCCCGAAAACCAGCAAAGTCGGATGACCACTACCAAAAATAAAAGAAACCCCAGCAACCAACAAGCTGGATGAACACCACAAAATCCCCGGCACAATCCAGACAACCAATAAAAACAAAGAAAGCACATCTCAACGCAGGGCGCATGAGCCACTCGAGCAATAAGTCGCCGCCACCACCAGTCCTACGCAGTGGACTGTACCAGCCTGATAGGGGGTTCATATCTATCAACCCGCGCACGCAAGTGCGCCTAATCTGCGATCGAGCCAGATCAGTAAGTCGTAATTACCAGCCTGATGGGGGGTTCATACTCATCCAGTCCAACACATAATGGACTGCAACTACCAGCTTGATGGGGAGTTCATACCCATCAACCGAAGGATTGGCTACCGTCAGAAGGAGTATCCTGAGGTTCTATCTTGTGCCAACCAAAGGGATCGACTACCGTCAGAAGGAGTATCCTGGAGGTGAACACTACAAGTTTTCCCCAGAAGATCAACCACCGCAAGACGGAACATCCGAAGGGTAACCGGGCAAGAGGGTCAACTCCTTTACCTTCCTGTCGATCTGTCTGGCACAACAGGCCAACAGCCGACTAGTCAAGTAAAGGGGGGGTAGTTGTAGACCCCAAATCTTGCCCGACCTCATAATAAAGACCAGAAGACCTCTTATTCAAAGATGGATGAAGCCTAAAAAGCCACTAGGAGAGACTATTAGGCCCCATACTAGGATAGGAGGGATTTTCGGCACAAAAAATAAGGATTTTCGCCTTTTAGGGTCGAGACCGCCCCCTCGGATTCGAGACCGCCGTCTCACCTTGCACAAGTGGCGAGACGGCCGTCTCGCCACCTGCGAATGGCGAGACCGCCGTCTCGTTTGGCGAGATGGCTGTCTCAACCTTGTCAGACGAGACGGCCCGTCTCGACCTAACAGGCGCAAATCCCTATAAATAGGGGCTCCATTTCCCTCATTTCACATAGTTCTTCCATTCTCTCTCTAGACTTTTCTTCAAATTCTCTCTCTAGACCCCCTCCGAAGCATTTCCGGAGTTTCTGAGAGTTTCTAGAGTGTTTTTATAGCGTTTTTAAGAGGTTTCGGCGCTGTACAAGAGTGAAGGGTTTCCAAAGAGCACCCTAATTTGCAAAAAGTTAATAGAAAAGCTTGCTTCAGAGGTTTATACTTTCTCTCTCTATCTTTTACCGCTTTATTTTAAATTACGCAATAGACATTAGGGCCATGTAGTCATAGTTTAAAATTCCACAAATAAAAGGGTAAAAGCGTATTTTCACCGGTTTTTTTATTTTAAATAGCTGGCCTATCATAGGGAACCCGAAAGGGGCGTCGTAAAGGAACTAACACTTCCTTTACACGTAACTAACTCTCTTACCCAACTCTGGTTCTAATGACCAAAGTTGGTTTTTCAAAAACCAACGCCTTTTTATCCCTTTTCCGATGTTTCCGGTAAAAACATCGGTGGCGACTCCAGAAGAACCCTTCAAAAATTAGTTCTTGGGTTAGCCCGGTTATCGGACAACCCAAGAGCACCCTTTCGAAAACCTCGCCTCTAGGTTCAGCCCGGTTATCGGACAACCTAAAGGCGTTGTAACCACACCAATAAATACGCGAAAAATGGAAAGTCGGAACCATCGCGTCGCTCCGACCGCCTCGTTCGGACGGCGCCGACAAGGCTTATTGTCCTCTTGGGGTAAATCGACCGTTGGGGAGAGCTTGATTACGAGCGGTTTTCTCTCCATCTTTCTGTTTGTGGAAGACGTATCAGTTAATCCTTCCTTTTTATTATCTTATTTATTAAAAGTGAAGGAGGGATAAGCAAGTATTATGAATGAAATGAATGCAAGTAGACAATTGTGTTAGAATCACGCAACAAAATGTTTGCGTTTAGGGACAAAAACCAAGAGGGGGGGGTGAATTGGTTTCTTAAACAAAAATTAGGGTTTTAGATTTTTTTCCCAAATTTCACTGATTAAAATGCTTTGTAAAGTAAAGAGATAAGGGAAAGAAGATTACACAGTTGATTTATATTTGTTCGGATCAAAAGACCCTACGTCCAGTTGCTAATCACTCAAAAAGAGGATCAACGCTGTCACTATAATCACAGTTTACAATAGATTACAAATTGAAAAATAAGGAATATAAAACACCTCTCTTGAGTCACACAAGAGATGAAAACCTCCTTTGAATCCACAAAGGATGAACAACAGTTTTTCCTAGAGACAACACAACACACAATCCACCAAGAAACCCACTTAGTGATTCTTATCGCTTCTAGCCCACACTAGGTTTTCAAAAGCCCCTTTTTCTTCCCTACAGAAAGTTCTCTAGCAGTCACAACTCTTAAATTTTGTATGAAAAAGGTTTGTTAATTTGTAGAGAGCCTTAGAGAACCTTAAGTAGAGAGAATAGGGTCTGGGGAATGATGATTTTCGAAAACATAAGAATTGGGAATAGGATTTTCGTAAATTGGTCCAAATTTGAATTTCAAAATTCATAACAGACGTAAATAATCAATTATCGTGAGTGATAATCGATTATTCCAGAGCCATTTTTGCAGAGGAGCAAAACAGGACCAGGATAATCGATTATCTGAGTGAATAATCGATTATTTGGCTGGGATAATCGATTATCCTGAGTGATAATAGATTATCACAGAGAGCTTTTTAGAAAAATGATTTTCAGTGCAGGATAATCGATTATCCTGAGTGATAATCGATTATCACATGTATTTTTGATAAAAATGAGTTTTTAGAGGTTTTAGAGGATGGTCTATGTGCTGACTATCTTGGACTCTAATTTTACACACTAAAAAAGACAAAACAGAGTTATTACAAGTAAATATACATGATTATAAGTCTTCAAGCCTTTCAGTTCTTTGTTCTTGAATCATCATCAAAATCTTGAAGCTTCATATGCTTGTATGTTTAACAAATTGTTAAACAAAATGAATTTTTATTTATTTAGAGAAAGTGTACATTCCCCTACACCATGCGACAAAGCACTTTTTGACAGAAACGAAAAAGCCTAAAGAAACCCACAGGCGGGTTCTTATTTTTATGTAATTCCTCTTCGGCTTCCTGTACATGATGAGCGAGTGCTTCAGTTTGCTGGTGGACCACCTGGTTCATATCTTCACTATACTTCTGAGCCTCTTTGATTTTTGCCTCTTGATGGACTGTCGCCGCCGTCCCTTTCCGACGTCCGGAGGGGGACGTCTTAGAAACGTTTATGCGAGCGGTCGCGAAAAGATGGTTTAGACTCGCGTTTTTGTTTTAAAAGGTTTTCGAAAAGGGGTTCTTATGGAGTCGCCACCAATGTTTTGACCATAAACATTGGAAAAGGAAAAAATGTTGATTTTGAGAAAAACCGCACTTGGCCATTATAACCAGAGTTGGGTAAGGGAGTTAGTTACGTGTGGGGAAGGTGTTAGCACCCCACAACGCCCCTTTCGGGTTCCCTATGACAGATTAATTCATTTAAATAAAGACTACGAGAAATTACGCGATTACCCTATTTTATTACATAATATTAAATGGCTATCTACATGATTTTATTCTATGTTGCGTGTATAAAATGATGAATAAAGCTAAATAAAGCAATAAAAGAGATATTAAAATAGCTATCTACATGATCCTATTCTACATGACATAATAAAGCTAAATAAAACAATAAAACAATAAATAAAACAATAAAAGAGAAGGGAATTGAAAAGAACCTCCGTAGCAAGCTTTATATTGAGAACCTCGAACTGTGAGGATGCGTTTTGGCAACCCCTCTCTCTACACAGTCTCTCCTCACCAATACAAGATCGACTCTACTAAAAATTTAAAGAAGAATCAAATGCCGGAATATAATTCCTTAACCGATTGTTACCTATTTAAGGCAATCGGAAAGATCATTCGAGAGAGAGAGAGAAGTAGACAAGTGCTCTAAAGTGTTTCAGAGCTCTCTGGAGTGTCTGTGGTGTGAAAAAGTGGCAAATGAGCCTCCTATTTATAGTTTTTCGCAGCTGGCGCACTTTGGGACGGCCGTCCGGGTCGGGACGGCCGTCCGGACTGGGATGGCCGTCCCAAATGGCAAATTTACACGAGCGGGACCCCAGGAAGGCCGGGACGGCCGTCCCACTTAAAATGGGTTTGGGACGGCCGTCCCAACTTTGGGACGCGCGTCCCAACTGGATTTAAGGGGTTGGGACGGCCGTCCCAACTGGGACGGCCGTCTCAACCTGTTCTGGCCAGTTTCGCGCGTTTCGGGACTCCGGGAAGCTTTCCTTGCCTGTTTTGGACGTCAGTTGATGCCGATATGTGTCCGTTGAAGCTTTATCTTCATGTAGGAAGTCTTCTTGGCCTTTATTTGAAATGTCGGGCGAGTTTTATCTCTCGTATAGGAAGTCTCCTTTGTCCTTTATCGTGTGAATGAGTGAACTCCGTGTTTGTTGCGGGAGGTCTTTCTCGGTTTTCTTTGATATGAAGCCGGGTGAACTGTATGAAGTTTCCCTAGCTTTTATTTTGAGAGGCCGGGCAAAATTAGGGGTCTACGACTGCCCCCCTTCACCTGCCTAGCTAATTGGTCGACTGGATATGTCGATAAAATTAGTTGGTAGGGGAAGGAGTTAACCCTTTTGCCGGTCATCCTTCGGATGTCTGCTCTTTGCTTGATCCTTCGGATGATAAATATTTTGTGTTGTTGTCTTTAGGATGCTTCCTTGCTAGGGAGGCTGATCCTTCAGTGTGCAGGATGCTCCTTTGGAGAGGTAGCCGATCCTTCGGTGTGCAGGATGCTCCTTTGGTGAGGTAGCCGATCCTTCGGTGCGCAGGATGCTCCTTTTGTGAGGTAGCCGATCCTTTGGTGTGCAGGATGCTCCTTTGGAGAGGTAGCCGATCCTTCGGTGTGCAGGATGCTCCTTTGGTGAGGTAGCCGATCCTTTGGTCTGCAGGATGCTCCTTTGGAGAGGTAGCCGATCCTTCGGTGTGCAGGATGCTCCTTTGGTGAGGTAGCCGATCCTTCGGTGCGCAGGATGCTCCTTTTGTGAGGTAGCCGATCCTTTGGTGTGCAGGATGCTCCTTTGGAGAGGTAGCCGATCCTTCGGTGTGCAGGATGCTCCTTTGGTGAGGTAGCCAATCCTTTGGTCTGCAGGATGCTCCTTTGGAGAAGTAGCCGATCCTTCGTTTTGCAGGATGCTCCTTTGGAGAGGTAGCCGATCCTTCGGATGATGAATAGTTTTGATAGGTACCAACCCCTATCTGGTTTGGTGAGAATGAACCCTCATCCGATTCGAACCTTCTTTTGTAAGGCTCTTGTGAGTACAAACCCCCACCGGTTTGAGTCCGTATTTGCTAGATTTTTGTGGGTACTTTCCCCCACTATGTTTGAGTTCGCGTTTGCTAAACTCTCCGACGAGCCTCGTTTTGCAAGGCTCTTAGGATTCTCTTTTGGCGGTCAATCTTTTGATGAGTACAAACCCTCACCCGGTTTTTGGATATGTGTTGGCGGCTTATTGTCTCCGATCATGCGCCTGCGGGAGTAATTGATTTTTCTTTTTGACTTTTCTGTTTTAGTCATCTCGGTTTTACCAGGGATTGCTTGTATTTTGGCTTTTCTTGTTAACCATCCGGTATTGGCCGGGATTCCGTCGATTGCCTCTTTTTAGGCGGGAATCCTTTGGGGATTTTGAATTCTCTCATTGATTGTGCCTCTTGATTAGGCGAAGATCCACTTGGGGATTTTGTTGTGCCTCTTGATTAGGCGGGAATCCACTGGGGATTTGTTGATTTTTGATTGTGCCTCTTGATTAGGCGGGTGCTTCGATAGTGGTGAAGGCTTTTTACTTGTTGTTCGCCTCCGAATAGGCTGATGTTCTACTTGAGGATATTTGTTCTTGATAATACCTCCGAGTAGGTAGATGTTTCTTGAAAGCTTTGCTTGTATTACCTCTTATAGGTTGATTTCCCGTTTCTTGGGGATATCGGCTCTTTGCTTGCGAGTGGCCTTTGTTAGAGGATGAAAGGCTTTTCTCTTCCTTCTTTTTGTTGCCCCCGGTGATGTAGGGGATTTTAACTCTGTTTTTTTTTTTTTTTTTTTTTTTTTTTTTTATGGACTCCTTGAGGCGGCGACTCTCTAATGAGTGTGCTTGATGACTCACGCAGTGATGTCTTCGAGTCGTGAGGTAATCTTTTTGTCTTGCCTCTAGAGTAGACAAGGATCCTCTTGAGGATAATTGAGCCTTTCCGTTAGCTTTTCTCGTTTTGATGACTTCCTTCTTTTGGGATGGAAAGATGTTGATTGAGGCTTCAAATGATTATGGTCAACGACTCATATGATGATGAGGATGAGTCATGAAGTAATTTTTGCTTTGCCTCTGGAGTAGGCAAGGGTCCGCTTGTGGATCATCAAGTCTTTCCGTTGGCTCTTTTCCGTTTTTGATGTACCTTCTTTTATTGTTGTAGATGGTTGGAGCTAGTCTCTTTGAAGCTCCTTATTCTCGCTGAAATGGTTTTTGGTTTTGTCTTTTGCGATTTTGATTTTCATATGGAGACTAGATTCCGGCGCCTCCTGTTTTCAATCACGAGTATGGAGACTAGCCTCCTTATATGCATGTTTAATATTCTTGTTTGAAGAAAATTATTTTTTCTTAATTTTGACAAAGTCGTATTATGCAACTATTTTGTGTGTGGATGTCCTAAATGCAATCTAATGTTTATTTATTTTTGATGCATTTAGAAAGTAACTGGCCTTCTCCTGTTGGCTTCTCATGAATACGCCGATGGGCTCCTATCTATGATCATGATGATGGGCTTCTCTTTTTATCCATCTCTTGTTTTTAGCCCTATCTTTTGCCTAGATCGCCCTTTACGGGTTTTCAATCTAGCGGGCTGCCTTAATTTTTGCCTAGAATATCTTAGGGGGCTTCCGATCTAGCAGGCTACCCTAGTTTTTACCTAAGAAAAAGTCTTTGCGCATATTTATGATTTATCAATAAAGAGGCATTTCCATAATATTTGGTCAAGAGAAAGGAAATGAAAGGGAATTTTATTGATAAATGAGCAAAAGTTTTATTTCTTTTATAGAAGGATTTCAAAAGGTATTTAGAAGAATGGGTGGTCGGGGTTGGTTGTACTTGTTTAGGCTTATACGGTCATGTCTATGATATCTCGCTCCCTGGTTCTCCTAATTGCTTCAGTTGAGATGCCCGAGCTCAGAGTGAAGATCATGCAGACGCTTGCTTACGGAAGAATGCTACCTTAGCCGCCTTTCGGTTTTCGACTAAAGTAACCATTGCTCTTAGTTAGTTTTTTTTTATATACTTTTATTTTTTACCTCTTCTTTTTGCCTAGGACGTATCCTAGCGAGGAATATGGACCCTATCTTTTGCCTAAGAATGTCCTTTGCGGATTTTCATTCCTCGACGGGTCTTGAGCAATGTCTTCAAGCATAATACTTCTTCATCGTACTGGAGTTGATTAGGTGTCACAGTTCTTTTCCATCCATACTAACGAGGATAAGAGCCCCTTCCGAGAAAGCTCATTTGACCACAAGGGGTCCTTCATAGTTCACTGCCCATTTTCCAATTTTATTATTCTAGATTGGAAGCAACTTATTTACCATTAAGTCCTTCTTATGGTAAATATGAGGGTTGACCTTTTTTGTAAGCCTTTTTTCTTTTCCTTTGATAGGCTTGTCCATGACATATCATATTCAGCTGTTCTTCTTCAATAAGGTTTAGCTGGTCATATCGGCTTTGAACCCATTCAGCTTACGTTAAGTTGAATTCCATCATCATGTGCTTTTGTCAACATGATTAGTCTGTACCGATTTTCCGTCTCGGATCTTTGCTGTAATCGAAGAGTAATTCTTTTGAATGTAGAGCAATTGTCATGTCAATGCCCCTCTTCCTTTCCTTAGGGATTTCAATCCTCCTATTGATCACTATATTTCCACATTTCCCAGTCAATTACTTGAATGCTTTACAATGAATGGTCAAGAGAAGAGAAAGAAAAGGGACTTATTGCAAAGGCTTGTGTTTTAGTGGGATTTTTTTTTGAAATAATAGTTTTTGTAAGAATGGCTAGCCAAGGTTGGTCGGTGTTTAGGCTAGTTTAAACAAACGTTTTGTTTTAATGATGTGGCGTCATCAACTGCCTATTTGTGACTGATCAACTTTCCTAGTCTGCCTAGGATTTTGCCCTTTTATCTTTTTGTCTTGGTCTTTGACCTTGACGGGCTTCTTTTAATAATAATTTCTTTTCTCAAACATTGTCGAAACACGATTTTCTTATTTGTGTCTCTAGCTAATCAATCATGTTAACTTTGGCTTCATTTTGTCTATGGCATTTTGACGCATTTTGGAACAAAACGTTTGTCTAAACATTGGTTATTTAATGGGGTATAGAAATGTTTAGCTAGAAGAGAAGCAGATAGTAAGAATAGCATTCTTTTGTAATTCAAAGGGAAATGCGTGCCCTAAAGATGCTCGGGGGTTCGGGCCTACCCCGAGGAGTGATCTCTAACAGTCATTGGGTTTACGTCCCTTAAAATCGGAAGAAGGACATCTAATGACTAATGCTGCCCTTGATGCTAATATCCCTCCTTTTCGGGAGATCGTCTTTTTAAGGTACGGAGGGGAGACTTCCCTTTTCATCGTGTAACTTGTTCTTTTGTAGGGTTGTTCTTTAAAGGGTTATCCTTAAAATCTGGTGGCTCTCTTATTCCTTGAGCATCCTTTCCAAGCCCTCGTCCTGGGCTATATCCATTGAGCTTATTTTTTCAATAGTCTTTGCATGTCCGGGGAAATGGTCCCCTCCTCACTGTCTGACTTAGTCCATTCGCCTTCGGCTTTTAGATCCCGCAGAGAGTTTTCAATCACAGACATGACTATTTATATGGTATATATTTGGGTGTAGATGTTATTCAATTATTTTGGAATGAGAGAGAAAAGAATGAGAAGCATATGAATATTATGAAAATGCCTCATTGTATTGATGAAAAGAGAAATATATATAAAGCCCACTTTAATCAGAAATCTCGTGATCAAGGGCGAGGATCACGAGAGATACATCGAAAGCTTGAATTATTTCTTTATGTTTATTGCAAAAAATGGTAAAAATGATGAGCCCTAATCTGCTGGTCTCCCTTATCCCGTCTTTTACTCGGGCTTCGATAAGGGTTGGTCGTCCACCTTTGGAGTAGATGCGTCAAAGGTAATCCATCCCGCATTCAACAATTCTTGAACCCTATATTTTAAGTTGATGCAATCTTCCACGGAATGCCCAGGAGCGCCCGAGTGGTAATCACATTTTTCGTTGAGCTTGTACCAACCGGGGTAAGGTGGATCTTTCTTCTTTGGAGGGATACGTGTTAGGAGCTTGGCCTCTAACAGTTTTGGCAACAGACTCCCATAAGAGGTTGGAATGGGGGTAAATTTCTTCTCTTGTCTGCGTGATTGCCCAGTCTGGTGGCGAAGAGGGAGAAGGAGTAGCAAGGTTGATGGCATTTACACTTCCTTCCTTCTTCCGGCCAAAACCTTTTTTAACGTCAGGAGTAGAGGAATTAGAGGAAGTATGTTGTGCAATTCTTCCGCTTTTTAGCCCTTGCTCTACTCTTTCTCCTATAATGACCACATCCGCAAAGAGTGTTGATGTGTTCCCTATCATTTTGTCATAATAAGGACCCGTCAAAGAATTGATGAACAGGGATGTAGTCTCTTTGTCGGATAAAGGAGGTTCCACTTGTGCTTGCCAATTCCCTCCATCTTTGAGCATATGCTTTAAAAGATTCATCGTTTTTCTTGCTTAGTAGTTGTAGATCTGCTCTTTCAGGGGTCAGATCGATATTGTATTTATAACGACGAAGAAACGCATCTGCCATATGTCTCCAGGTTTGGATTTGCCCTCCTTCCGAGTTGCATATACCGGTTTAAGGCTGATTCGACCAGGCTCTCCTGAAAGCAGTGGATCAAGAGTTTTTCATTATCGAGCATGTGCAGCCATCTTACGGCAGTACATTGTAAGATGGCTTCTTGGGCAGGTTGTTCCCATGTATTTTGGGAAGTCCGGAGTTTTGAACTTGTTAGGGAATTGGATGTTTTTGACGAGGCACATATCAGTCGCCTCTTTAACATCAAAATTATGCCCCTCCATGGCTCTCAATCGCTCTTCAAGGGCAGTCAGCTGTTGTTTTGATACTTCTGGTGCATGAATATGCACTGCCCTTGTATCAGATTGATCGTGCTCATTTTGAGGTTCCTCTTCTTCTTCCTGGTGAGAGGCTTGTCCATTCTGAGGACCCTCTCGATGAAGATTCTGTTGATGCATCATTTCTAACATTTGAGCCATTTGCTCTTTCAGCGTAGTAAGCTCAGCGGTGAGCTTTCGGTTTTGCTCTTCTAGTTGTTCCATCTTCTTAGCTTTTTGAGCACGAGTGAGGACGGGCGGAAGACCAGCCACCTTCTAAATGATTTTAATGATTCTTATTATGACTTTTTATTTTAAATGATTAGCGTGGAATAAATACGCCCTAGGATGAATGTGTTTATGTATGAGAGGTTTTATTATGATGATGTTTATGCATACTTTTCTTAATGCATTGGTTTTCTCTCTTGGTTTTACCACTTATTGAATGATATGGTATGAATGATACGACTTTGCCAAAAATCTTTTGTAAAAAGGTATTTTTATGACCTTAATGTTTTTATATTTTTTTATGATTTTTAGGGTTTTTTTTATGATTTTTAGGGTTTTTCACTTTTTTATGATTTTTGTGGTATGATCACCCTATGCTAATGCATCAATACAAATGCAGCAAACTTATGCACACACAATTCATACATCCACGAGCAGAGCCACGCTTATTTAATCACGAGGTAGGATTTTCCTGCAGAAACGTGCTTGGTTTAGGTGGTTCTAACTGTTCTCACCAGGCCAAAGGTCCCCAAGGTGCCCCCATTATAGGGACCTCTCAATCTCTCAATCCTCGGGTCATGCACGGAACTCCGTGGCGACACCCTTAGACCAAAAGAAGAGAGTTATCACCTTGAGTTGGTGGTTTTCCGACAACGGCAGTAGCCCCGTGTGCCAACTAACCGATCGTATCTGCCACCCACTCCCTATAGATATTCACTCTTGCCCCCGGGTATAGAGGGACTGTTGTGTGCAAGGGTTTTTGTGTGCAATTTATATTTCAAACAATTGCAGAAATAATCATACAGCAGTTATTAAAGCCATACAATAAAAACATACAGAAGGGTAAAGGCGTAATTTCAAATCTTTACTTAGTTTGAATTTATCTGTCACTAAATGGGATCAACTCTCTAGCTTCCCCAGTGGAGTCGCCATCTGTCGCCGCCGTCCCTTTCCGACGTCCGGAGGGGGACGTCTTAGAAACGTTTATGCGAGCGGTCGCGAAAAGATGGTTTAGACTCGCGTTTTTGTTTTAAAAGGTTTTCGAAAAGGGGTTCTTATGGAGTCGCCACCAATGTTTTGACCATAAACATTGGAAAAGGAAAAAATGTTGATTTTAAGAAAAACCGCACTTGGCCATTATAACCAGAGTTGGGTAAGGGAGTTAGTTACGTGTGGGGAAGGTGTTAGCACCCCACAACGCCCCTTTCGGGTTCCCTATGACAGATTAATTCATTTAAATAAAGACTACGAGAAATTACGCGATTACCCTATTTTATTACATAATATTAAATGGCTATCTACATGATTTTATTCTATGTTGCGTGTATAAAATGATGAATAAAGCTAAATAAAGCAATAAAAGAGATATTAAAATAGCTATCTACATGATCCTATTCTACATGACATAATAAAGCTAAATAAAACAATAAAATAATAAATAAAACAATAAAAGAGAAGGGAATTGAAAAGAACCTCCGTAGCAAGCTTTATATTGAGAACCTCGAACCGTGAGGATGCGTTTTGGCAACCCCTCTCTCACACAGTCTCTCCTCACCAATACAAGATCGACTCTACTAAAAATTTAAAGAAGAATCAAATGCCGAATATAATTCCTTAACCGATTGTTACCTATTTAAGGCAATCTGGAAAGATCATTCGAGAGAGAGAGAGAAGTAGACAAGTGCTCTAAAGTGTTTCGGAGCTCTCGGAGTGTCCGTGGTGTGAAAAAGTGGCAAATGAGCCTCCTATTTATAGTTTTTCGCAGCTGGCGCACTTTGGGATGGCCGTCCGGGTCGGGACGGCCGTCCGGACTGGGATGGCCGTCCCAAATGGCAAATTTACACAGAGCGGGACCCCCAGGAAGGCCGGGACGGCCGTCCCACTTAAAATGGGTTTGGGACGGCCGTCCCAACTTTGGGACGCGCGTCCCAACCGGATTTAAGGGGTTGGGACGGCCGTCCCAACTGGGACGGCCGTCTCAACCTGTTCTGGCCAGTTTCGCGCGTTTCGGGACTCCAGGAAGCTTTCCTTGCCTGTTTTGGACGTCAGTTGATGCCGATATGTGTCCGTTGAAGCTTTATCTTCATGTAGGAAGTCTTCTTGGCCTTTATTTGAAATGTCGGGCGAGTTTTATCTCTGTATAGGAAGTCTCCTTTGTCCTTTATCGTGTGAATGAGTGAACTCCGTGTTTGTTGCGGGAGGTCTTTCTCAGTTTTTCTTTGATATGAAGCCGGGTGAACTGTATGAAGTTTCCCTAGCTTTTATTTTGAGAGGCCGGGCAAAATTAGGGGTCTACATGGACGACCAAGGCTTGTAAATTGTCGAATCTCTCAATGGCTCAGTTTCTTTCTTGTAGAACCTGGCCGTACTGAGCTAACTCATCTCTTTCTTTGTAGCGTATCTCAGTAAGGCTTCTGTTAAGTCTTTGGGTTGTCTCCCTTCCTTGACGTAGTTCAGACCGAGTCCTTATAACATTCCCTTGATCGTCTGAGCCTATTTTGCGCATTCAACCTCAAGGTGTGCTGATTTGGCTGTTATTTCTTGGATTTGATTATCCTAGTTTATTCTAGAAAATTTGGATGCTCGGATAACCTGCTCACTGGAATCAACACATTGGTCCTTGAGGCGTTCTATCTCTTGATCTTTCTTCTTGCACTACCTTTGGAGACTGTCTATAGTAAGGATAGATTTTTGCTATTTTTCCTCAAGGGCTCTCATCTGGGCTCTCGTGATTTCTATCCTCTGGGTCAAGGCATCGACTTGGTTTTGGAGCTCTCCACTAGCTGATGGCACAGTAGGTGGGGCGGATGGTTGTGACATCCCTCTACTTCTCCTCCATTCCTCATAGTCACTGGAAATAGCTACTCGAGCTTTGCCTAGCTCTC
Source organism: Sphenostylis stenocarpa (assembly GCA_963425845.1). Lineage (NCBI taxonomy): Eukaryota > Viridiplantae > Streptophyta > Magnoliopsida > Fabales > Fabaceae > Sphenostylis > Sphenostylis stenocarpa. Next base: position 56,155,678 of record OY731400.1, on the reverse strand, counting down.
TATCTCCCATGAAAACTGGTTTCTCCCATGCTCTTCGTACAACAAGTGAGTTCGCAACATTGCATGGGTCTCCGAAGAAACACAGTCCTCCGAGTTCTTCCCATGATAATGCGGTTTGGGTTCTCATGAGTTGTCTCATAGCCACTTTTGGAGAATAAGCTATGCAACCTCTGAGACCTACTAATGGTATGCTCGAATAATCTCCACATTTGATGAGGATAGGGCCAGGTCGGAACCAAGGACATGCCCAGGATAAACGGTTGGCATCCCATTGTTCCAACTTGACCTTCCATTCCATGGTTAGACGTCGGTGGAGAGGGATTCTTGAGAAGCTCTTCAAAGGGTCGGGGAACATCCCCATGTGACTAGAGGCATATAAATGCGTAATACCCCACACGAATAGCAGCGAAGAGCAACATCTGAGTGTTCTTCCTTGCTTGTGGTGACAGAATTCAACCGAAAGTAAGGTGTCGACAAGAAGTGCAGGAAAGGGACTTTTCGAGTGCACGTCCCAGGAGAAGAAGGCGTCGATGACGGCTTGATCCACTGTGTCGAGGTGAAAGGGAAACATCATGGTCCCAAACACGATCAAAGCCAGGGTTTTGTTAAAAGCAAACCAATTTTCCTTGTCAGCCAAAGAGCACAGATGGTCTTCTAACATTGTGACTTTCCAACCCTGGATATTTCCTTTTGCTATCAGGCAGTCTGTTGAGGTGGTAATCGGATGATGGTAGCGAATTTGGATGCAGGAATATATGCCTCGTGGCGAATATGGACCCCAGCTGACTTGGGTCATCTCAACATTATCTCATATTCCTCCAAAGTGGGTATCATATTAAATTGTGGAAACTCAAAGCAATACAGACTGGAATTCCAAAAATGGACCAAAACCCTGATCAAGATGGGGTCGACACAGATCTTCAATAAGTCGAAAATTCGTCCATAGGTTTTTTCAAAGTTAGAGCGGACCTCTAGTGGCATCAATGCACACAGTCGTTCTATATTCTCCACATGGTATCGAGGAATATCCACCTTCTTCAATTGTCTACCAGACCCCTCCATTTTCTAGAAACAAAAAAAATGCATGCTATGAATATGATGTTAATGCGGACATGCATGCAAGTGTTTATTTTTCCTAAACATTATCATGTTTTATTTTCTACATGATGCATGATAGTGTTTGGTTTTCTGTATTTTTTTTCAAAAGAAAGATAAACTACCTATATGGATGTTCATGAGTTTAATGCTTATGAACATGATCCCATTTTTTATTTTATTTGATTTATTTGGTTTATTTGTTTTATTTGATTTTTAACCTTTTATCTCTTCTGTCAAACTGCGTGGCTACTTAGCTTACAAAGAACCTGAAATCAGGTTAGCTAAAAGGCAGATTGTCCGAGATAAAAGTAGTTTATTGCAAAAGAATGGTTTTAACATCTCTTATCTCTTCTTTTGGACTGCGTGACCACTTAGCTTACAAAGAATCTGAAACCAGGCTAGCTAAAAGGCAGGCTGTCCGAGATAAGGGTTTTGATTCTGAAAAGATTTTTGAGTTTTTTTTTTCTGTTGTATGATTATGCTATGCGATCAACCAAATGCAACAAACAAATGCGCACACAATTCACTCATCTGCGAACAGTAGGACGACGTTTTTAATCATGAGGTAGGGGTATCCTACAAAAGAGTGCATATTCAGGGTAGTTCTAATTTTCCTCACCAAGGCAAGGCCCCCAAGGTACCCCCATTATAGGGTCCCCACTCTCCCAACCTTCAGACCATGCATGGCATTAAGGCATTGTCAGTCTTTGGGCCAAAAGAGGAAGGTTATCACCTTGAGTGGTGGTTTCCGACCATATCGGTGGGCTGATGGCCCTCACTACAAAAAATCGTACAATGCCACCCACTCCCTAAGGTTATCCCACTTGCCCCCGGGTATAGGGGGAACTGTTGTGTGCAAGGGTTTGTGTACAGTTTGTATTTCAAAAAATTGCATAAAATAAACATACAACAGTTATTAAAGCCATACAATAAAGCATGTTATAAAGCAAGAAAGGGTAAAAGCGTAATTTCTAGATTTTATTTCTTAAAACTAGTCCATCACTAAATGGGATGAACTCTATAGCTTCCCTAGTGGAGTCGCCATCTGTCGCCGCCATCAAAAGAGGCAGTCGGAGTGATGCAATAGTTTTGTTTGAGTCGCGTTTTTTAAAGTGTGGTTTAAGGCCTTTAGGTTGTCCGATAACAGGGTTGAACCTAAAAGTGAAGTTTTTGAAAGGTTCGATGAGTCGTCACCAATGTTTTTACCAAAAGCATTGGAAAAGGAAAAAGAATGGAGTGGTTTTTTTAAGAAAAACCAACTTTGGTCAGTACAACCAGAGTTAGGTAAGAGAGTTAGTTACGTGTATGGAAGGTATTAGCTTCCCTACGACGCCCTTTTCGGGTTCCCTATGATGGACCATTTTTGTAAAGAAATAAGAACTTTAAACTATGCTTTTACCCTTATTTATTCATTGCGAAAATTATGTTATCGACTACATGGTCCTAAATAACTAATGCACAACGATATTATCTAAAAAGCCATAAAATAGAGAAGGGAGTATGGAGGAACCTTCGAAGCAAGCTTTTATAATATGTTCTTGATAAATGGTGTTTTTTGGCAAACCCCACGCTCTACAATGATGATCGCTCTTTCTCATAGCACTCTAGAACGCTCTTTTAAGTACTCTAAGAACTCTAGAAATGCTTCAGAGGGGTCCTAGGAGAGTAATTGGAGAATAGTACAATAGGAAAAGTTGTAGAAGTGTGTGTAAAGAGTGAGAAAATCCCCCCCTTTTATAGGAATTTGCAAATGTCAGGTTGGGACCGTCATCTCGCCAAATGAGATGGTGGTCTTGCCTTTGGCAAGTGGCGAGACGACGATCTCGACCCTTTGGGTGAAATTTCTTATTTTTCTTGTACAAAAATCCTTCCTATTCTAATATGGGACCTATTGATCAATCCTAGGGACCTTTTAGGCATTGTCCATCTTCGAATGGAAGTCTTCTACTCTTTATTTTGAGGCGGGGCAAGATTTGGGGTGTACAACAACTCACAACAAGAAGAAGCTAATTATATGGGTGCTCAAGGTAATAGTCAAGGCAGACAAGGTAATTTTCCTAATCCCAACAATTATCAGAATAATGATGCACAAGGATGGAGAGGGAATCAAAATCAGAATCAGAATCAGAATTTTGGGTGGAAACAAGGTGCTAGCTCATCTACTAGACAACCTACATTTCAACAACAGTCATATCAGCAATCTCCATATCAACAACAGCAACAATATTATCCTTCAATGCCTGACAGAATGAGCAAATTGGAGGACACTTTAGAAAAATTCATGCAAGCTACTATGTCTAGTCAGAAAATTTATGAGGCTTCATTTAGAAATTTAGAGACCCAGGTGGGCCAATTGGCTAAACAGTTATCTGAGCAGCAAGGAGGATAGTTTTCATCTAACACTCAAACCAATCCAAAGGAGTAGTGTAAGTCAATAACTACAAGGAGTGGTAAGGTTATAGTAGGAAAAGGGATTGGTGACAACCTGACTGTAGAGAAGGAAGTCTTACAAGAAAAAGAGGATAAAGAAAATGAGTGTGAAGGAGAAAAAGAGAAAAATAAAAGTGAGAGTTTAGAAAAAGAAAAAAATACTGAAAAAGAAGAAAAAAATAAAAATAGTGAGAAAAAGAAGGAGAAAGATGAGAATCAAATACCTCAACTAAATGATTTACCATATCCTCGTCATCCTTCCAAGAAAGATAAAGAAAGACAGTTTGCAAGATTCATGGATATTTTTAAGAAATTACAAATTAATATTCCATTTGTGGAAGCTATGGAGCAGATGCCAACTTATGTAAAATTCATGAAAGAGATGTTAACTAAGAAAAGGATATTTACTGCAGAAACAGTGGAGTTAGAAGCATGATGCAACGCTATAATTCGGAAATCATTACCTCAAAAGTCCAAACACCCTGGATGTTTCACTATACCAGTCACAATTGAGACATTACAAGTAGGTAAGGCATTACTTGATTTGGGTGCTAGTATAAATCTAATGCCTTTGTCTATGCTTAAAAGAATAGGAGACTTGGAAGTAAAGCCTACAAGAATGACACTTAAGCTAGCTGACAGATCTTTAAAATTTCCTTATGGTGTGGCGGAGGACGTTTTGGTCAGAGTTGATAAATTTATGTTCCCAGTTGATTTTGTTATGATGGATATGAAGGACGACACTGAAGTTACTCTTATATAGGGAAGACCTTTCTTGAAGACAGCTAAAGTCATTATTGAGGTGGATGATGGCAAATTAAAGGTCAGAGTATAAGATGAGGAAGTTAATTTTAATGTATTTGAAGCATTACGACATCCCACAAATAAACAACATTGTCTTAGAATGGATGTGGTAGATGATATTGTTCAAACAACAAGAAAATAACTAACCAAAGCAAGCCCGTTAGAAAAAGCTTTGATAGGTGTTGATGATGAATTTGATGAAAAAGATGAAGAAGAAATTAAGAAATTAAGAAATATTTAAAACATCTTGATTCAACATAAGAGGTTACTTCAAAAGAACAACAATATGAGAAATTGCAGCAAGAACAGGAAACTGAGAGTCAGAAGCTGGAGTTAAAGGTATTACCTCCTCACTTAAAATATGTTTTTCTTGTAGATGGAGGCAACAAACTAGTGGTGATTAGCAATGCTTTAACAAAATCTGAAGAAGAAAAGTTGATCTCAGTTCTAAAAGATAATGAGAAGGCCATAGGGTGGACTTTATCTTATCTCAAAGGAATCAATCCATCTTATTGCATGCATAAGATTCACATGGAGAAAGATTTCAAGCCTGTTGCACAACCTCAAAGACGTCTTAATCCAACTATGAAAGAGGTGGTAAAGAAAGAAGTACTAAAATTGTTAGATGCTGGTATGATCTATCCTATCTCTGACAGTGCTTGGGTTAGCCTAGTTCAGGTAGTCCCGAAAAAAGGAGGTATGACTGTAATTTATAATGATAAAAATGAATTAATACCTACTAGGACTGCCATAGGTTAAAGAATGTGTATAGATTATAGGAAATTGAAACAAGAAACTAGAAAAGGTAATATTCCTTTACCTTTCATGGATCAAATGTTAGAAAGATTAGCAGGACAAGCTTTTTATTATTTTCTGGATGGTTATTCAGAGTATAATCAAATAACAATATATCTAGAGGATCAAGAAAAAACTGCTTTTACTTGTCCTTTTGGTGTGTTTGCTTACAGGAAAATGTCATTCGGATTGTGCAATGCCCCAACAACCTTTCAAAGATGCATGTTAGCAATCTTCTCATATTTGGTGGAACAATGCATAGAAGTTTTCATGGATGATTTCTCAGTATTTGGTGCATCATTTGACCAGTGTTTAAGGAACCTAAATATTGTACTAAAGCGGTGTGTTGATACCAATTTAGTTTTAAATTGGAAAAAAATGCCATTTTATGGTAACTGAATGTGTGGTGTTAGGCCATAAGATTTCTGCAAGAGGGATTGAAGTTGATAAGGCAAAACTAGAAATCATTGAGAAATTGCCACCACCAACAAATGTGAAGGGCATCAGAAGCTTTCTAGGACATGCTAGATTCTATAGAAGATTTATAAAAGACTTCTCAAAGATTGCAAAGTCACTCAACAACTTGCTCAATAAGGATATTTCTTTTAATTTTAATGCTAAATGTTTGCATGCTTTTAAAATGTTAAAAAAAAAAAAATTTAGCCCCTGTGATAATTGCACCTGATTGGAATTTAGATTTTGAATTAATGTGTGATGCAAGTGACTATGCTATAGGAGCAGTATTAGGCCAAAGAAAATATAAGATTTTTCATTCTATACATTATGCTAGCAAAGTTATTAATGCAGCCCAAATTAATTATGCAACTACTGAAAAGGAATAATTAGCTATAGTATATGCATTGGAAAAATTCAGAGCATATTTGATTGATTCATCTGTTACTGTATATACTGATCATGCAACAATTAAATATCTGTTAACCAAATTAGATTCTAAACCCAAGATAATTAGATGGATTTTATTGTTGCAGGAATTTGATTTGGTGATCAAGGACAAAAAGGGCTGTGAAAATTTGGTAGCTGATCATTTGTCCAAATTAGTCAATACTAAAGTGACTAATAACTAAGTAGAAGTGCAGGAGGAATTTCCAGATGAAAAACTGATGATGGTACAAGAAAGACCTTGGTTTGCTGACATGACAAATTTCAAAGTTGCAAAAGTTGTCCCAGAAGATTATACTTGGCACCAAAGGAAGAAATTATTTAGGGATGCACATTATTTTGTATGGGAATGATCCTTATCTTTTCAAAATAGGAAGTGATAACTTGCTGAGAAGATGTGTGACAAGTAAAGAAGCCAAAAGTATTATATGGCATTTCCACATCTCTCCTTATGGTGGACATTTTAATGGAGTAAGGACTGCTGCAAAAGTTCTCCAATATGATTTTTTCTGGCCTAATTTGTTTAAAGATGCGCACAACTTTGCACAACAATGTAGTAATTGTCAGAAGATAGGAGGAATAACAAGAAGAGAGGAAATGCCCCTGAATATCATGTTGGAAGTAGAAATATTTTACTACTGGGGAATTGATTTTGCAGGACCTTTCCCATCCTCATTCTCTAAAGAATACATCTTGGTAGCAGTTGATTATGTGTCAAAGTGGGTGGAAGCAGTGACTACTGTAAAAGTTGATGCCAAAAGGGTGATAAAAATTTTAAAGAAGAATATATTTTATAGATTTGGCACTCCCAGAGTTCTAATTAGTGATGGGGGGTCACACTTCTGTAATATTCAACTTAAAAAATGTTTAGAGCATTATGGGGTCAGACATAAAGTCGCATCACCGTATCATCCACAAACTAATGGGCAAGCAGAATTTTCAAATAGAGAAATCAAAAGAATATTAGAAAAGACTATTTCATCTTCAAGAAAAGATTGGTCAACAAAGCTAGATGATGCGCTTTGGGCTTATAGAACTGCATATAAAGCTCCCACTAGGTTATCTCCCTTTCAACTTGTCTATGGTAAGTCATGTCATCTTCTAGTGGAAATGGAGCATAAAGCGTATTGGGCTTTAAAATTTATAAACCCTATGGTGTTGTGGAATTGGAAGATTCAGCAACAGGAAGCACATGGACAGTTAATGGGCAAGGAATTAAAGCATATTTAGAAGATGCAGTGGACCAGTTTCACTTCATCAGCTACTTGGATGAACCATAAAGCAATCAGGCGTCTAGCTAAAGACGTTAAACAAGCGCTCCTCGGAGGCAACCCAGTGTTTTACCTTTATTTTCTTTTCTTTTTGCAATTTAAAATTTGCATTATAAATAAAGCATGAACAAATTTGAACAATGTTGAACTCGATTTATGTGAAAACTTTTTGAGTTGTTAATCATTGAATTGCATTTGAGTATCATGTTAACAACCAAAATTCACTGAAATTCGCTCAAGCGAATATATGTTGTTTCTCTCTATTTCTCTTCGCTCAAACGAAAAATTTCGCTTAGACACATTAGCTCAAGCGACAGATTTTTCGCTCAAGCGAATGCACATTATTTCTATCTTTGGGTTGCTCAAGCAAATTTTAAGTGAACTGATTTTCGCTTGAGCGAAAATGCCCAGATGTGGTTTTTAAAAAAACGAGATTGGGTTAGTTTTCCAAACTTCTCAAAAACCTATTTCAAACCCACTCTTCCCCAACTAATCTCTTCTCTAATTTAAGCCTAAATCTTTCAAATTTCGACTCCCAATTCATCATTCCAAGTATTTTAGAGTATTTGGGCAGCATTCCTCCAATTGAAATCCTTAAAATTTTCAAATTGAATCACTATTCACGTCTACTTCTGCATTTCTGAGTTTTTCCAAAAATCTACAATGAAGGTAAGAATTGACCCTTTTTGCTTGTAATTATCTGATTCTTGAATGAGGTAGTATGTTTGTGGCTTGATTGATGGGTTAGAATGCATATCTATGAGATAAAAATTTTGTTGCATATCAACTGTTCGATAAAATGCCTCAAAGTGATTTACTTGGTTTTCAGGTGATATAGATTATGTTATTACTCATAGTTTGGTTAATTGTTTAATTGGGAAAGAATACTTGCTAGAAAATTGAGTCATAGGAGTTCCATTATTAAATGCATATCAAGTGTTTGATGAAATGTTGCAATAGGAGCTATGAGATGTTATGATAAGAATGATCTCTTAGAATAGTCAAAATGCATGAACATAATCCAAAATTTTCTTTTTATGTTATGGTAATCATATATCCATCAACTATTGTGAGTATCACGATGTTTTCAGATGGGTCCAAGAAGAGAATCACAGGGTGCTTCATCATCTAGAGCTGTTGGGAAGAGGCCTAGAGTTGAATCTGGAGGCACTTAAGTAGATAGAAACAGATTTAGGGATGCTGAGAGGAAGACGAGATTTGAGAGAATTCTCAACCGGAGTTTTATTTCGGAAAGGAGAGTGGAATTAAATGAAGGAGAATTTCCAGAGTTCAACAATGAAATAAATCGCAGGAACTGGAGACAATTAGTGCTACTAATGCCAAAGTACGATCTAGAGATAGTAAAGGAATTCTACGCTAATGCCTACCTAGTTGAAGGAGAGCCATTCCGGTCATGTTCAAAAGTGAGGGGTCAGTGGGTTCCTTATGATCGTAATGCGATCAACGATCTGCTGGGAAATCCTCTCTTTCTGGAGGAAGGTCATATTTATGATTTCCAAATCATCCGAAATAGCAGGAGGCTAATTGAAATGCATTTTAGAGATGATGACACAACAAGGGCCCTATGCTTACCTGGGAGAACCTTTAAGGCAAATCATGCTGGCAAGGCCTTAAGAATACTGAGGGCCAACATGACCACCCTAACTTAGGTATGGACTTCATTTCTACTAGCCAACATAGTCCCCATGAAGCATAGTTTGGATTTGAATATGCCAAGGTGTCACATTATCAAGTGCATACTTGATGAGACTATGATTGATTTCGTCGTAATTATCTCTGAGGATATTTATCAGTTTGAAGTATTGGAGAGCGGGCGACGAGCAGAGCAAGCTAAGACTCTTGGATTTCCTGCCCTCATAACAACTTTATCTACAGCTGATGGTGTGGATGTAAATCCTTCAGTGAACATCAAGCCGCCCATCAACAGAATATTTATAGAGCGGAATTGTATGAATCCTGCAGGAGGGGCACCACCACCACTAGCACAAGCACCACACCAACCACAGCGAGCTCGATAACCACCTCAGCAACCAGATTCTAAAAAATGATGCAGTATATGGAGAATATATATTTGCAACGGTCAGCAACCCATAGGGGTCAATGTAGTATTAACACTAGTGCAAAAAAGACTTTTTACGTCAGGTATTTTGGGTTTTTTACGTCGCATTTAAGACTGACGTTAAAATGGGAGACATAAATTTACGTCAGAACCTTAGCCTGACGTAAATTCACGTTAGTTATCGAGACCCGACATTAATTTACGTTGCATTTACACTAAACAGACGTAAAAAGTATCAAAATTTAAAAAATTTGGAGCAAATTTACGTCACATATTGTTATATGCGACGTAAATTTACGTCGTGTATACCAATATGCGACGTAAATTTGCTCCTTTTTTTAAAAAAATTGGGTTTATTTTGTCTTACAACCAAAACCTACAAATATATATTATAACCAAACAATCCAGAGGTTGAGGTTTCTTTAGCTATGTAATTAAAAAATATAATATTATATATAATTCAAACTACATAATAAAACAATATAATACAAACAATAACCTACAAACTAAAATCTATTACAAACTAAAAGTTAATACAAACTAAAAGTTAGTACAAACTAAGCTACCTAAACTACATAATACACACAATATAATATAAACAATAACCTAAAAAATTAAGTACTAGAATTGTTGAACGAAAAACCTTGCCCATTATTCTCTAATTTGTGTGATATCATATTCTGGCAATGGAGATGGATCTTGAAATACCTGAAACATTAATTTGACTCTTGTAAACATGCAACACACATAAAGTTAAATAAACTTAACTAATGCTGAAAGCAATTACCTCCGTCCAAGAATCAGTTATACCCGCACAAACTATGACTCTCATCCAATACATAACATAGTAACCACATTGAAATGAGTCTGTTTGTTTATTACACTGAAATGATGAATAAAATATAATGTTATTTTCAAAATTTAAATACAAACAATAATTATGGTATTCACTTATTATAATAAGTTTCTAACCTTAGGATAAATGAACTGCAAAGTCTTTGTTCTGGGTTTTCCACACTTAGAACATTAATTATAGACACAATTCTAAATGAAAAAAGCCATATATTATTCAATACCTTTTCCATTTTCACTAGCAAATTTCAAAAATTCATCAACTCCCTTTTCGTACTCTTCATTAATACGACGTGCATTCATCCAACTTCGATTCATATTATGTTATTAAGTTTCGTCACTCCTAGAGATTCAAAATTTATATTTAAAAATAAATTAATATACAAACAACAAAACACGTATATGGAGTGTGTAAACCGAAAATGCACTCAAACAAAATAATGACATTCCAATAACAATCCAGTGGAGACATTCATACAATGACGTGATTGAGATCCCCAAAAACAATAACGGATTCAATTTGAACATATATCAGGAGACATAGAACACTAACCTCGAGTAAACACGAAAACGATTTCAAACTCGAATCCAATCGGGGAGAAATGTCAAATTCGTAAAATGAGACACAATGTTGATGTTCTTCACTGCCAAAATGATCGAAAATGGTGTGGAAAGATAGTTGTCGTCGTCGTTCTCATTGTCGTTCTAAAAAACCCTTGCGGTGTGAGATGCGGGAGTGGGTCTGGAAGAGAATAAAAAGAACTATTTACGCCGCACACCCTAGCACGTGACGTAAAAAGCCTCTTTTACGTCGCGTGGGGGGTGCACGACATAAAAAGTGATACTTTTTACATCACATGGTGGGTGCGCGATGTAAAAAGCAATTTTTACGTCGCGCAACCCCCATGTGATGTAAAAAATATCACTTTTTACGTCGCGTACCCCCATGTGACGTAAAAAGTGATACTTTTTACGTCACGCACCCCCATGTGACATAAAAAATGATACATGTTACGTCGTGCACCCCCCACGTGACGTAAAAAGTATCACTTTTTATGTCGCGCACACCCCACGCGACTTAAAAAGCTCTCTTTTACGTCGCACTGTACCAGGTGCGACGTAAAAGAGGTTTTTAACGTCACCTCCTACAATATGCGACGTAAAAGTTTCACCTCTTATTTACAAAATTGCCACCGCGTTTTATTTACGTCGAATATTTTGACATGCGACGACAATTGGGTGACGTAAAATGTCATTTTTGCACTAGTGTAACTCAAATTTTTATAATCTGTCGTTGCAAATTACTCTAGGTATGCAGTGGACGTCTCCACAAGAATTCGATGCTCTACTTCAATGGCCTGGGGACAATCCCAATTTTCAAGGAGAGGGTGAAGGTGCAGCTGAAGCACAACAAGAAGAGGAGGAAAATTCATAAGAAGAAGAAGAAGAAGAAGCAAGAAGTGAAGAAGAAGAATAAGAGGGAGGAATTTTTTTTTATTTTGATATGTTAAAGTGATTTTTGTTAATTTGATGTTTTAAGTTTTTTGTTTTGAATAATTGAATTGACACTTAATGTGGTGAATGTTTTAAATTGATGTGATTAAATTGTTGTCCCGTACAATTTGGATTAGAGCCAATTATGAAATTATTGTTTATTGTGTAATTCAAATCTGGAACTTGAAGAAAACAATTTTGATTGTTCCAATAACAAGTGAATTTAGGATGATGAGTATGATAGTGAAAAAGGAATTGACGGGGAGAATTAGGAATTAACTGAATTGGAGAAGCTAGCCAAAACCCAAGCGAGGAGTGAACCAAAAACAGATAAATTGAGTGTCAACACTTTATGATGATAACTGGTATTGATTGATTCTTTGATGTGATTGCATGTTAGTGAGACTTGAAAATGATAAGGTCAATTTTTTTTCTTGTAGATTTAACCCAGAGTCAAATAGTCAACCCTGCATTAATTATAAGACATCCATTTGAACCCCATTTGAGCGAAAAACAATATTGTTTCTTAAACAGAACCCCTGAGCCTAAACAATATTTATCCACCTTCCTATATTTGAGAGAGGAAATGATTTTGAATGTTATTATTATTCCTATTGTTGGGTATTGCTATTGTTATCCTACAGTTATTGTTGGGTTGTTATTCTAAAAAATAAAAGTAATATTGTTTGCATAAAAATTGTGGCTAAGCCAAAATGATAAATACAAAGTATGAGAAAAGAAAAAAGAAAGTCAAAAGGGGGAGGTGAATGATAACCTGTGAGCTTATTAACTCACTATCATTGTGTAGGAGCAAAAACATGAAGTTTGAAACCCGACTTGAGGAAATGTTAAACATGAATCATTCATATGATTTGAATTTCTCAAATACTTTTGAATATCTCAGAAAAACCAATGATTTTTCTTAGCCCAGCCCCATTACAAGCCTCAAAAGACCTTTTGATTTAAGTCTTGCTTAACAAATGTTGATTGCTTGAAGATGACTATCAATATTGGATTGTTTAAATGAAGTGATTGAATGAGTTAAACACATACCCTTGAGAGTTACAGATGACTATTTATCACTCTATGTGAGAGATCATACTTCTCTGAGGATAGTTGATGATAGATTTTCCTTTGTTAGATTTTGTAACTTGAATGCTTATGTATTCTATTTTCATTTGGAGTTGTGAGCATCGCATTCGAAAAGCTATTTTTATGTTGTGATTCTAGAAGAGAAAGTGATAATAAGTGATGATTTTGTTTCAGAAAAATTACTTTGCTTGGGGCAAGCAAGATTCTAGGTTGAGGGGAGTTGTTAAGTGGTAAAAAGTTGATATAATTATGCTTTGAATTTTTATGAAATCACTTAACTTATGTTAATTCTAATCTATTTTTCTTCCAATGTAGGATGAATTCGAGAATACCTTGATACAAGAGTAAGGAGCATAATTGTCAACATAATTGGAGCAAAACTGGAAGAAGGAAGAAAATTTTCAGCATGGAATAGTCGCTCGAGCAAGATGGGCTCTCGCTTGAGCGAATATCAGTTATTCTTCTCTGGAAGTCAGTCGCTCAAGCGCAAGTAAATTCGTTTGAGAAAATATTAGTTATTCTTCTCTGGATCTCACTTGCTCAAGCGAGCAAATTGTTGCTTGAGCGAAAATAGGAAATTTTCGCTTGAGCGAAAGACGCGAGGCCCAATTCTTCCTATAAAAAGATAAGATGTGTTCTGAGAAAAGCAAGCGGTTTTGGAGAGAAGAGGCGAGACTACTGCTAGGGTTTCATCCAATCTTCATCAATTTTTCACTTCTTCCACATTTGGAGCACTAATGACCAACATGAGTGGTTAACTTCATTCTCTTGGGATTTGGTACACTTCCTTTGAACTCTTTTGTATCTTGGTGATATTTTCAGATATTAATCTATGCTTTGATGTTGTTATTCTTATCTTCTGTTCTTTGGAATGATTTATTCTTGATGTTTGGGGTATGATTGAAAAATATATCTGGAACCTAGATCACGGTGAAAATATTTGTTACGTTAATTGCCAGAAATGGAATGAATGTATCAATTGCTTAACACCCTAAACCTAATGCTGGAAAATCTCTTACTTGTGTGTGAAATCAACATTTATTAGTTTTTCTTATGAATTTCATGTGTGAAAAATGAACATGAATGATTTGAGTAGGTGACATCAACATATTGTTAGGTTAATTGATGTGCTTAATTGACATAGCCATTACAAAAGAGGGATGAGGAAGGAAATCGGTCCTAAGTGTCTTTAATTGATCTTTTCTCAACAATTTACAGTTATTTGTCATTTAATTTCAATTCAACTCTTTATGCAAAACACACTTTATTTTAATCCACTTAATAAGCGTATAATTGAGAATTTCCATTGAAACCGTTTCTCGTGGGATCGACTTTTATTTAATCGAAATATTATACTGTGATTGATAAATTTTGTATGTTTGCCAATAAGTCAACATTTACATCAAAATATAAGATGTTAAAAAATCAACCTAGTTACACTACAATAAATTTTGATATTACCGACGGTCAAAATCCGTCGGTAATAACAAAAATCCGTCGCTAAATGTTTGACGAAATTACCGATGGACAGGAATCCGTCGGTAATATTTTTATTATTTATTAAATATTTTACTTAGATAGATTATTTATTTTATAGAATACCCCTTCCCTTTATATTGAATTGTTATTGGCAGGATTCGAACCCAAGATCTTAGAGTTAGAGGCTGATACTCCAACCACTAATCTACCAGAATTTTTCGATAATAATTTACAAATAAATTATATTTATATATTTATATATTTATATATTTATATATTTATATATTTATATATTTATATATTTATATATTTATATATTTATATATTTATATATTTATATATTTATATATTTATATATTTATATATTTATATATTTATATATTTATATATTTATATATTTATATATTTATATATTTATATATTTATATTTATATATTTATATATTTATATATTTATATATTTATATATTTATATATTTATATATTTATATATTTATATATTTATATATTTATATATTTATATATTTATATTTTATATATTTATATATATATATATATATATTTATATATTTATATACAATTATATATTTTTATATGTTTTTATATATTTATATATAATTAAATATTTATTTTTTAAAATTATTTAATTTAAGAAATTATTATAAATTAATCTAATTATGATTAAATGAAATTATTAAATAAAAAATATTTAATTTTTTAATTAGTTGAATATTTACTAATTGATAATTTACCGACGGAAATATCCGATCGGTAATTTACAAATGAATTTACCGATGGATATATCCGTCGGTAATTAATTATTAATTTATCGAAGGATTTACCGACGGATATATCCGTCGGTAAATTCATCTGTCAATTACCGACGGATTTATCGACGGATATATCCGTCGGTAACTAATTATTATTTTATCGACGGATATATCCGTCGGTAAGATCAAATTCCACAAATATTTTATATCCGTCGGTAATAATTATTTACCGACGGATACAAATCCGTCGGTAAATATCCGTCGGTAAATATCCGATCGGTAATACGCGATTTTCTTATAGTGTTAGTAGTTCATGGAGGGCCTAATTGAAAATATGAAAAATAGTTAGCACTTTAAATACTAAAAGTATTTAGGAGTAAATTATAAAAAGTAAACTTAATTAAGAATCAATTTGAAATTAATGTAAAATATTTAGCGATTAACTTGTAATTCAGAAAATTTTAGGGACTTATACCCACCTATAAATGACTCCATATATATTTCGAATGTTCTTAATTATATATTTGTTGCTTACGTTGAAGCTAACGTAATAATTTCAACTGGAACTTTGAGGAGAACCCCAACGAATATCAATTTAAATGAGTTGATTACTGCTTGTGTTTAGCGGATCTTTTAGTGTAAAATCAAAATAGTCAAGTTCAATGATTGGGAAAGCTTTATTATACAAGTCATAGCACATTTCATAAGATTTTGTCATAATATAATTTAAAAGAGAGAAACATAGATCAAGAACTGATTTAATTAAGATAAAGACGGTATGATGGATTATGCTACATTGATTATAATGTAGTATTAATCGCATAAGAATAGGCAACAGCATGATGATGATACATAAATAGTAGTACGTAGTAGTAATGAGTAGTGGTGAAAATAAACACTTAAACTACGGGATAAGTGGCATGCAGGTTAATGCCGCAGAGACCTTCAGGGGTACCAGTGTCCCTCCTAATCTTCATGTAACCACCCTCTCCCCATTGTTTGCCCCATGAATTCCTTATCAACCAGTACTTGCCATTTGCGTCCCCATCATACCCAATTGCAGTAACTGCATGGTTAAGTTCAGTTCCACACCGTCCATCGAAAACTCCGCCAGAGTAAAACTGAAATGCTTGTCCTTTAGCCTCAAGGAGTACCGACACAGGTTGGTTGGCCACTGCTTTTAGAAGTTCCTCCTCCATCTGCGGAGGCACACTTTGGTAACCTCTAATCATGGTTAGATCGACACCACCAACACGGTGGCAAGTCCATTGTCTTCCTGTGTAAGGGTACTCATCTTCCCTTACAAGACCATTTCCTTTTATATACTCAAAGGCTCTTTCCATGGATTGTCCATGGCATCCGTCATAGCTGGCACAATCCACCAACTGTTGCTCAGACAATGAAATCAAGGTTCCAGTTTTTATTTGGGTGATCCCCTCGACAGTTGCCACAGCTGAAAATGCCCAGCAACTCCCTGCCACCGAATGAAATTCAAATATCATCATCACGGAAAGAAATGTATAAATGTATGAAGTGCATGAGAATTGTATTTATATGAAGTAGGTAGCTAAGTTGACACAAACGAGAACATACCGCATTGGCCTTGGTACTTAATTTCGTTAACGGCTCCTCTCTTTCTCCAATCCACGCTTGAATCAATGTCAGCGGCAGTGAGAGTGATGTTATGGTAAGTGTTGGAAGAAGGTGGTAGAGTATGTGGGTTATAAAGAGCTCCTGTGTAAGACGCGAGGAATTCTTGGTTAGTTAAATCAGCAAAATGGTTTAGGCTTAAAGTGTAACTCTTGTTTCCTTGGTTGTTGTGTTTCTGAATGAAGTCCAAGTTGTACTTGAATATCTGTCGGCGTCTGTGCTTCTCTGCACTATTAGGATAAACACGGCCATGCTGGACCATCCACGCATCATGTTGTGCAGCAATGGAAGGTTCAGAGAGTGCGCCGGATGTAGCACTAGATGTGCATGTCCAGAAAAATATGAAGAAACTAACAACTGCAGATTTTGTGTGTAGTGTTAAAGCCATTGCATGCAGAGAGAATAGTAAATAGAGAATCTAGGAATGAAAAGATGTGTTTTAGTGAATGTAAATGGTGATTTATTTGTAAAGAAGTGAAGGTATAAATAGAATAGAAGTGTGGGAGATTGGTGCATTCTCATGCAAAATTTTGGGACTGACAGACAAGCTCTCTGCCCAACTTGCCCGAGGAATACATGATCACCGCAATGCAACGCAATGGAACTCTCCGGCAATCAAGCCACTTACACGCTGTACAAACCAAATCAAACCGCTGTCACCGTGTTGCTTCATTTCCTCCACCCGTCATATCATGTCCATCCTCCTTACGCTTATCACAACTATTCTTATTCTTTGATTTTTCCCAAATATTTTCTACATCCTAAAATAAATATTAATGATGTCTAGTTTAAATTTAACTTTACATCAAAGATAGTAATTTTTCATCATGGAGTGATTAAAATCAAAATATAATAGTTTTACCTCTCTTTTTTCCTTCATTGTCGTTCATTTACTGCATCACGATATTTATTTGCATTTAATAAGATTATATTTACACTTTACACTGTTATACAAGTCAATTTCTATTTTTGTCTCTCCTTGGCTAAATATCCCCTCAATCAAGGTATGACTTTTCTTCTTTTATATATATATATATATATATATATATATATATATATATATATATATATATATATATATATATTAACAGTGCCGTGTGGATAAATTTTAGAAGTTAAGGCATTTTCTTTAAGACTTTAAATTAATCTTCATTTTAAAAATTTCGCAAATTTATTGAGATTTGACAAGCTCTGAATCTGGTTTTTCGTTATCTTCGTCTGTTTATGGATGTCCAGTCTAACTTAATTGCTTATATTTATTTATTCCACTCGTTGTTTATTATATTAAGATCCGTTCATCTTTTCTACACAAACTCAACAAAAGTAGCAAATTAAACTTGTTTAAGTGGATTAAAAGGGGAGAATATAAACATGCTACCGTTGGTATAAACTTAATGTTTATGATATCATATCCTAAATCCTGCATCATTCGATTATCATCATCAAAACTATTTGAACATGAAAAACAATATAGATTACATTTTTAATTTACTATTTTTTATATAAATTTCTAAAACAATATTGCATATGTGAAAATATTCATTTTGTTTATTGTCCAAATCCTTAGTGAAAATATTCGCCAATTGGATATGAGTTGGCAAATGTTGGTTAATTAATGATGTTGCCTTTGAGAATTTCATTTAGTAAAAAATTGTCAATCAAATTCAATGTGTTTTGTACACTTGTGTAAAACAAAACATGATTGACAACAATATAATATAAAGAGCTCTTGACTATTACAATCGGGTTTCATAGATGAAAATCAACTCCAAGGAAAAGAAGTAAAGCTTTTAGCCATTTTAATTCATGTATCATGGTATCCATATATCGATATTCTACAACAACAAAAAAAAGGAGAGACAATATATTATTTCTTAATTTTTTAAGAAATAAATGAATTACTAATAGGTAAACACGTCGTTAAAGGACAACTTGTCTGATCAAAGTCACACCAAATATAAAGTTGAAGATCATAGTCAGTACAAAACAAATATTATTGGCTCATATTACCTGTTAAATAACAAATAACTTGAAATTGCTTCTCAATGTTCCTTACGTGGATTTTGTATGAATTGTACAAGCATGTGCACACAATAGGAAAGCGTCGATCTTGTAATAGATAGATAAATCAAACATCTCACTAATCAACAATAACATTCTATATTACAGATTGGTGATCCCTTAGCCAATGGAAAATGATGATTTTGATGGAGAGGGAAATAATAGGTTTAGCTTGTAACATGTCAACTTCAAAAATTGATGTCAAGAACATAATTCATTTGACAAAGAAGAATACCCATGAAATTTCAAGCTACTTCAATGCCCAAAATATAAAAAAACCAAGATTTGTTTGAGTGGAAGTATGGTAGTATACTATCATTTTTAGAAATAATTAAATCATCAACATAAACCAAGCATTAAGTTGTAGTGAACCGTTATGTATATTAAACAAAGAATAGTCAAAAATAGATTGTTTGAAACCATATTGTTTTAAGGTGTTGTTTAATATGACAAACCAACATCTAGAATTTTGTTTTAAACTATATAAGAACTTTTGAAGATGAAACACTTGGTTTGAAGTTCAAGAGTGAAAGCCCAGGGACAACTTCACGTATATCTCTTCTTCAAGATCACAGTACAAGCATTATGAATGCCCATTTGTTCAAAACTGGTATTGTATGATTTTGCTTTAATCGATTACCTTATCAAAATAATCAGTTAAAATAACTTCTCCTGTGCCTTCACTATAATTCGTCTTTGTTTTAATCAATTCATCTGTTCTTTAACCTATTAAAATTAGTTAAAATTGATATGTTTCAATAAGTTGATTTAATTGATTAATTTGTCAAAATAATCAATTCAATTCATTATTTTGACAGCTAACTCTTCGTCACTTCCAGTTTAATTAATTATATGGGTACGATAATTGGTTAAATTTTTTTTGCTTCTATACATTACTTACACTGACATTTATAAACCTAGTATCATCCAATGCAATAACAGAACAAACATTGTAAAGAAGTCATTGATTTTCTAGAGTGTGAAATCTGATAAGCATTTCTAGAAAACATCTCCCCATGTCTCATGGATTTGTTAGGTCAAAAGGTGCAACTTTGATATGATACCCACTACTGGAAATCAATATCACCTTTGTCAATTTTTCTAGGTCATTGAAACACATGCTAATTCCAACCACCATTGATGAGATTCTTTAATCCATCAAAACAACTTTGACCAAGGTACATGCTAGTTCTCTATACATAATCCTTGTCCTCTGTTGGTTATATCTCTTCCTTGTAGCACCATGTTATTATATTATCCTGCCTCAAACTAAATTGTCTCAACTCATCATTCAACATGGTAAAGAGATCTAAACTAGGTAGGGTAACTGAGAGAAACTCATCAAATCAAGGTGTGCCTTTTGAACTTGCACCATAATAACATAAAGGCAGTCACATTGAGACCTAGTTCAATGAAGACCTAAACAAAATGTCCCTTTTTATCCAAAAAATGAGTTAAAAACAAGTTAATATACTAAAGATTCTAAAATTTTCATGGTTATATGATGAGAAATTCAGAGGTTTATAGAAACTTTTTCAACATGAAAGGCTAGTTGTTGAATAACTGGCAAGCGCACCAATATTATCAATCACAGTATAGTATTTCGATTAAATAAAAGTCGATTTATCGAGGAACAGTTTCACTGGAAATTCCATATCGTAAGCTTACTAAGTGAATTAAAACAAAACTTATTTTTCATAGGTTGAAAATAAATGACAAAGTACTATAAAATAGAAAAGATCAAATAAAATAACTTAGGATTGGTTTCATTCCTTTTCCTATAACACTACAAAAAAAAAGCCTATTACCTACGGCAAAAATCCGTAGGTAATGGCAAAAATCCGTAGGTAATGTCATTTTACCTACGGATTTTTTCCCGTAGAAAATCCGTAGATAATATGGTCGTAGGTAAATTACATACGGAATTACTATCCATAGGTAATGTCGTCCGTGGGTAATTACCTACGGATTCTGTTCGTAGGTAATTAACTACGGATTGCAATCCGTAGGTAATTACATCATTCAAAATCCGTAGGTAAATCCGTAGGAAAATCACTAGGTAAATTTATACAATTTTATAACCACCAATTTAACTAAATTTTACCTGTTACATGCATATTACACATAAAATATTTAGATATCAAATTTAACAATATTCCATAATATTTATATGCACCAAATGCATATTCAGATATCAAACACAAATCCTAATATTAGCATGCATCAAGTAGTCCTTGAAATATCTAAGAACATACAAATCCAAAGAAGTACTATAATAAATATTATGACAATATTGTTTGAGTGTCCTAATAATTATAGTAATGTCCTTGTTCATCTTGAGGCTGCTCTTGCTGCTCTTGCTGCTCCTGTTGTGATTGTTGTTGTGATCCTTGTTGGGAATGTTGTTGTTGAAATGCTTGTCGGGCATCAGGTGGAAGTAAAGGAAGGACAACACTGACAAGTGTTTGTAATTGGTGGTTCAATCTTTCATTATCCTCCCTATAACTAAGCACTTGTTTCTTTAATTGTGTAATCTCACGAGAATCAGTAGATGCTGAATATGAGAGGGTATCTCCAGGCCTAAACAAATTGAACAAAATAATCAAACAACTCAATCCTTCGACTAACCATGTTACATGTTACATTTATTGCCCCCAATCCTCACTGAATACAAGGCATCCATAGCCAACTAATCAATCAGTATTTAAAATTCAATATAGAAAAGTCAAAGGTAATTACTTACCTACTAACAAAGATCTTCAAATTGGATGAGGAGTCACTTCCTTCCCTTTATCCTTCTATCTTTTATGAAGCTTCCCCCTATGAAAAATTGTCCCGGTAAAATTTCATTGTACATGCTTAATGTTCTAACAACTAACATGGGGATTAACTGTGTTCACATATATGATGTAATATTTTTACAAACAGAATCTACTTACTCATCAATAATTAAGTCAGAATGACACAGAACTAAATGCATGGGTCAATTAATCTAAGCATAACAGGAATATGGAGGAGAGGGGCCATGGAGGCATGTTAAGTAGCATGATTTGTTCACAAGCACACATGGAAACAATTACATTCATCAGTTAAACAACCATATCCATAAAAAATATTTTATCAACTTACAGATACGCTAAAGAAATTCAAAATATCCAACAAACTGATAAAGTTGAGTTTAGTTAAATTTGACTCCAATCACCCACCAGAGTTGAAGGCATATCAGGGTATTCATGAGTATCCACTTCCCTTCCCTTTATTTTCTAACTTATGACCTAATCTTCCATTTTTGATGTTATAATGAACATTTTTGTAAATCGCTCTAGAAGGATCCAACTGGACCTAAATTTGTCAAATATGCTCATAAGTTTTTTGGGGTCATGATTATGAAGCATTTGTAAGGTGGAAACACATTCTTAACTCACCCACCAAGAAACTAAGCCACAGAGACATGAACCAAGCCAATAGGACTTGGATAACACCAGTCTAAACTTGGATATCATATCCTAAATCCTGCATCATTCGATTATCATCATCAAAACTATTTGAACATGAAAACACTACAAAAAAATGTTTATTATCTACGGGTAAAATCCGTAGGTAATGACAAAAATCCGTAGGTAATATCACTTTACCTACGGATTTCTTTCCGTAGAAAATCCGTAGGTAATTACCTACGGATTTATAATCCGTAGGTAATGCACTCACCTTAACAAAATATTTTTATTTATTACAACCCCCTCCCTTATATTTTATTATTACCTAGAACCCCCTCCCCTTTATATTATATTTTTATTATTTATTATTTTTTGAAACTTTGAATTATTATTAGATTAAGGGAATTGTCGTTGATAGGATTCGAACCCGAGCACTCGAGTTGGAGGCTGATACTCCAACCACTAAGCTATTAGGTTATTTTGAAAATAATTTACAAATAAATTATATTTATATTTATCCGTGTAAATATATAAATATAAAAAAATACATAAATATAAAATATATATAAATATAAAATATATATAAATATAAAAAAATATATAAATATAAAATATATATAAATATAAAATATATAAATATAAAATATATTTATATTTTGATATATTTATATATTTGTATTTATATATTTATATATTTATATATTTATATATTTATGTATTTATATATTTATGTATTTATATATTTATGTATTTATGTATTTATGTATTTATGTATTTATGTATTTATGTATTTATGTATATTTATGTATTTATGTATTTATGTATTTATGTATTTACATATTTACATATTTATATATTTATATATTTAAATATTTATATATTTATATATTTATATATTTATATATTTATATATTTATATATTTATATATTTATATATTTATATATTTATATATTTAAATATTTATATATTTATATATTTATATATTTAAATATTTAAATATTTAAATATTTATATATTTATATATTTATATATTTAAATATTTAAATATTTAAATATTTATATATTTATATATTTATATATTTATATATTTAAATATTTAAATATTTAAATATTTAAATATTTATATATTTATGTATTTATGTATTTATGTATTTATGTATTTATGTATTTATGTATTTATGTATTTATGTATTTATGTATTTATGTATTTATGTATTTATGTATTTATGTCTTTATGTATTTGTGTATTTATATATTTATGTATTTATATATTTATATATTTATATATTTGTGTATTTGTATATTTGTATATTTGTATATTTGTATATTTGTATATTTATATATTTATATATTTATATATTTATATATTTATATATTTTATATTTTATATTTTATATTTTATATTTATATATTTATATATTTATATATTTATATATTTATATATTTATATATTTATATATTTATATATTTATATATTTATATATTTATATATTTATATATTTATATATTTATATATTTATATATTTATATATTTACACTGAATTAATATAAGTATAATTTAGTTGTAAATTATTATTAGAATATCCTAATAGTTTAGTGGTTGAAGTATCGATTTTCAACTTTAAGGTACTGAGTTCGATTCTTGCTAGTGACAATTCTTTTAGTTTAATATAATTTATCTACGAATAGTAATTCTGTAGGTAATTACCTACGGAATTACCCACGGATGATATTACCTACGGATAATATCCGTAGGTAATGGATAATTACTCACGGATAGAATTCCGTAGGTAATATCCGTAGGTAATGTACACTTTACCTACGGAATTATCCACGGATTAAATTACCTACGGATAATATCCGTAGGTAATGGATAATTACCTACGGATAGAATTCCGTAGGTAATATCCGTAGGTAATGTACAATTTACCTACGGATTTTCATCCATGGGTAATATCCGTAGGTAATGGATAATTACCTACGGATAGAATTCCGTAGGTAATATCCGTAGGTAATATCCGTAGGTAATGTACAATTTACCTACGGATTTTCATCCGTGGGTAATATCCGTAGGTAGTGTAAAATTTACCTACGGATTTTTATCCGTGGGTAATATCCGTAGGTAATGTAAAATTTACCTACCGATTTGTATCCGTAGGTAATAGGCTTTTTTTTTGTAGTGAAAACAATATAGATTACATTTTTAATTTACTATTTTTTATATAAATTTCTAAAACAATATTGCATATGTGAAAATATTCATTTTGTTTCTTGTCCAAATCCTTAGTGAAAATATTCGCCAATTGGATATGAGTTGGCAAATGTTGGTTAATGATGTTGCCTTTGAGAATTTCATTTAGTAAAAAATTGTCAATCAAATTCAATGTGTTTTGTACACTTGTTTAAAACAAAACATGATTGACAACAATATAATATAAAAGAGCTCTTGACTATTACAATCGGGTTTCATAGATGAAAATGGTCAACTCCAAGGGAAAGAAGTAAAACTTTTAGCCATTTTAATTCATGTATCAATACTGCAAAATATACTTTTTACGTCGGTTCTCATATGAACCGACGCTGAAAGTCTTTTTTTTTATTATTTTTTTTCACTTATTAACACTTTCCACGTCGGTTCCCATATGAACCGACGTGGAAAGTCTTTTTTTTCACCCAAAAATTCACTTAAATTTGAAAATTGTCACTCGCAGGATTCGAACTCAGGATTTTAGAATTGAAAACTAATACTCTAACCACTAAACTATTATAATTTTCTAATAATAACTTACAAATAAATTATATTTATATACAAATAAATATATATCCATGTAAATATAAATTTATTTGTATATATTTTCTGGAAAGTATTTTTATTTTTTTTCAACCAAAAATTCACTTAAGTTAATGAATTGCCATTGACAGACATTTGAACCCAGTATTTTAGAGTTGAAAGTTAATATCCCAACCACTAAACTACTATAATTTTTTTATAATAACTTACAAATAAATTATATTGGTATTTTTCGATCGAGGGTGAAAGTGGGATTGACTCTCGCTTGAGTGAAAATATGTTAAAGCTCACGGAAATTCACTCAGTCAAGCCTTGCTTGAGAGAAAATTGGTATTTTTCGCTTGAGAGCGAATGATGCATTTCCCAAATTTATTTTATATCATTATATAAATAATGTTGAACATACAAGGACTTGATGTTGAACTTGATGGACATGAAGCTTGTTGATTTTGATGATGATTCAAGAACACAAGACTTAGAGAGTTGAAGACTTGTTTTATAGTGTAATAACTCTGTTTTGATTAGATTGAGTCTGTAATATTAGAGTTTGAGATAGCCGGTAGATAGTCTGCACCTTAGAAGCTTCAAAAAGCTCAATTTTATCAAAGTGGCTCGGCTTTAATCGATTAATTGGTGAAATAATCGATTAAAATAATGAGAAAAATCATTTTCTGTATTTGCTCACTGGTTTAATCGATTAACACCCCTGTTAATCGATTAAAACAATGAGTTTTTGGGTTCTGTTGATTTTGGCTCTGTAATAATCGATTAACACTTCATTTAATCGATTATTTCAGTCAGATTTTGATTTTTAACTTCAAATCAACCCTATTTTTGAAAACCATACTTCCAAGACTACTATTTTCAAAAATTCCAATTCCCAAACCCTAATTTCTCTACTTAAGCTTCTCTATGGCACTCAGAAAACAAGAACAACCTTTTTCATACAAAAGTTAAGTGTTGTGAGTGCCAGAGAACTGTTTGTTGCAAGAAAAAGGGGCTTTTGGAACCTGGTGTCGGCTAGAAGCGATAAGAATCACTAAGTGGAGTTCTTAGTGGATTATGTTAGAAAAAGAGGCTGAGATCAAGAGGGGGGGGTGAACTGATCTTTGAAAGATTTTTGCAAATTTTATAGATTATCTATTTTAAAGATTAAGAAATCTGATCAGTTCTTGAATCACAAAGCAAGCAATCAAAAAATAAATGCAATCACAAAATTAAAGAAGAGAAAGGTTTAGAAAGATATCACCAAGGTTTATACTGGTTCACCCAAACCCAGGGCTACGTCCAGTCTCCAGCCAAATTTCAGCTGGGTTCTACTAGATTGAATGTTTTATAGATTACAACTTTAACCTCACACTCAATCTACCACAAGAACCACAATTCCAGTTCCTGCACCTAACCTTTCACCAAGAACCAAATTCCAGTTCTTGACTTACCCTGCAGTCAAATTCCAGCTACAGAAACCAGTGCCCACAATTCCAGGCACCCACAATACAGTAAAAGAATGTAAAGAAACAAACAGAAGAAACTAAGAATGCTCAAACCAGTTTTATGCAGTTCTGCAATATGTTGTTTCTTCTCTAAAAGAATGCAATTTGCCTCAAGAAAGAACTTTGATGAACTTCACAAAAACTAGCGTAATTCTTTCTTGAAAGTATCACTTTTGATTGCTTGATTGATTGCTAAAAGATGTATATCAAATGTGTTTTAAAAATTTCAAGCAACACTGTTTATATAGAAGATTTTCAAAACTGCTGGTTTAATTAATCTGTTAAAATAATCTTTTAATCTATTAAAAGTCTTGTTTTAATCTGTTAAAACTTCTTTTAATCCATTAAAACGTTCTTGTCGCCGCCGTCCCTTTCGACGTCCGGAGGACGTCTCGAAACGTTTATGCGAGCGGTCGCGAAAAGATGGTTTAGACTCGCATTTTTGTTTTAAAAGGTTTTCGAAAAGGGGTTCTTATGGAGTCGCCACCAATGTTTTGACCATAAACATTGGAAAAGGAAAAAATGTTGATTTTAAGAAAAACCGCACTTGGCCATTATAACCAGAGTTGGGTAAGGGAGTTAGTTACGTGTGGGGAAGGTGTTAGCACCCCACAACGCCCCTTTCGGGTTCCCTATGACAGATTAATTCATTTAAATAAAGACTACGAGAAATTACGTGATTACCCTATTTTATTACATAATATTAAATGGCTATTTACATGATTTCATTCTATGTTGCATGTATAAAATGATGAATAAAGCTAAATAAAGCAATAAAAGAGATATTAAAATAGCTATCTACATGATCCTATTCTACATGACATAATAAAGCTAAATAAAACAATAAAACAATAAAAGAGAAGGGAATTGAAAAGAACCTCACGTAGCAAGCTTTATATTGAGAACCTCGAGCTGTGAGGATGCGTTTTGGCAACCCTCTCTCTACACGGTCTCTCCTCACCAATACAAGATCGACTCTACTAAAACTTTAAAGAAGAATCAAATGCCGGAATATAATTCCTTAACTGATTGTTACCTATTTA